>ML840482.1:41138-71942 GCA_009831015.1 Picea engelmannii | reverse complement strand
CATTTAATACTTATCACTTTAACAACATTTAATACTTATCACTTTAAAAAAATAAAAAATAAAAAAAATACAATAAACACGATAGATTCACATGTTCATATAAAACATCAAAATAAATTTTGTATTACCATGGAAAAATAGTACATCAACATTACAATGTATTACATTCCAATCTTTATAAGAGCAATTCATGGTATACCACATCTACCCATTAGATAGACTTTCTAATATATCTCACTCAAGGTAAAATGTGGTGCATTTATGATATAAAATTTTGACAGGAGAGACTGTTGTTGTTTTGTAGCCGATAAGGGTCATGCATTTTCCATACATTTTGAAAGAAAAGTTTGGTGGCTCTTCAAATTTTTCTACAAAATTGACAAAATTATGCATATTAAATATTAATATTGTATAATTAAGTTGTAATAGTAGTATTAAAGGAGATGAATCAATGTTTACATTAAAAATAATGATCTTATTAATCATAAATTACATTTTTAAAAGAATTGCTTCCCAAATCCTTGATAACAAACCAGACAAAAGTTAAAATTATAAAGTGTTTAACCTGTTTCTTTAAATAAATAAAAATATCAAAAAATTTACTAACACAAACACATTAATAAAATACAATAAAAATTAAAATTTAATTAACAAAATTTTAAATAAAAAAAAAATTAATAACATTAACTATAACAATTTAAATTAATTCCTAAAATTTTCCACTTCTAATTTATTAAACATTTAAACAAATTTAATTAAAATATAAATATTTTTTATTTTCAAAACAATATATAAATAACAACAAAGGGACAAGAAATAACAAGAAGATATTCTCAACTTGTTTGTATAAGGCAGACAAACAAATGACATATAGAGGTATAAATACAATAATGATATGTATAGTTGATAGCTACGCAGTGGGGATCCCACTCCCTTCTCCCCCCTCCCTCCACCAATCCTTCGCTCCCTTGAAACAAAAAACAATCCATGCTCTTTCAAGGATCATTTAGGGAGCATCACTCCCTAAGCGCTCACATGATGCTTCCAGAACACTTAGGGTATTGTTTTGTATACTCTATAAACTCATCATGATAGAGAAGACTATCAATGTTAGCGACTCCTAGGAAAAGCCAAGCAAGTACTCCAAATCTGAAGGATGGAACATCATTCATAAACATTCTTCATAGGTATCCCCTAAAAGAAGAGATGAGGATATGAGTGGTTGTTGCAATTGTTACCTTTCAAAGAAACATAAAACATACTTGAATACCAAAAAAATAACTTCATTTTAAACATAGTATAGATATTATAATCCATCAACAACAAAAAAAATATTTAAATGCGAAAAACTCGATAGATATTATAAAGTATCACCAAGAAGAGTTCACACGTATTTTTCCTTATAGTGCATTTGCGTGTCCTCTTTGTTTGGGAAATAGATTGTGAATAGCATGATGGGTAACGATAATTGGATTTCCCACCCTTTTCTTCATCTGGGGTGGTCAGAAAGGTCCTTTTGCAACCCCTGCTGCGTGAATTTATGCGCATATTTGTTTTTTCTAGCATAGAGGATTCTCTAATATCACCCTCATTTACCACATTTTTTACCTCTCCATGACTTACCATAGTTATGTCCTCTCCATCACTGCGATCGTCTTCAATAAACAAAGTTGTTTAATTCCTATCAAGGACATTTTTTCTTGGATCTTCACCATGTTTATAAGAAGATGGATGCAAGTTCACTGGAAAATCAAATGGGTAATCTAATTCCATGGGAGTCCTATCAAAAGTTGGTGGACCTAAAGGAACACTGTTTGGCATCATATCAAATATTAACCTAGAGCATTGCCTATAGGAACACTGAATAGTGTCATCAGTATGAAATTTCTCGTTTTCTTCAGCGATGGTGTTTGGTGTCTTATCATACAAAGTCTTTGAACTTTGCTCGAAATAATGAATGGTATCAATACTATCAAATATCTGATTTTCTTCAACAACGTCCGGTGTCTTGTCATATAATGGGTTTGAAATTTGGTCAACAAAAGTATCAATCTTTGGTGAATTAAAAGGATTTTCAACATTTTCCCCAACAATAGGAATTTGACTCATTCCTTCCCCATCTTTAACATCTTCATCCACCCTTTCCTCCATATCTGATGAAGATGGATCACCAATAGATACAATATTTCCTTGCATATATTCAAATAAATACATCCATTGTAAAAAAATATGTCAATAAAAAGGGTTTTCATTTAGTTTTTGGTAGAATTATGTAACAAAACATTTGGTATCTTACAAAATGTACACTAGGTGACTCTTCAATAGATAATGTATCATCCTCTTTACATTGGGAGGATGTAGACAATTTTTTATGTTGCAAGAAAAACATGCTAAAAAAAAAATGATTTTATTAAATACCATGTAGTATTGAATTTGTATCCAACAAAAAAAAATACAAATTTGAATAGCTCTTACGGGTGGTGACTCATTAAACATTTTATGTAGCATACTCCAATTTTTGTCCTTAATGATTTTCTTAGGAACATTTTTTTTAATGCAAATTTTTTTCCTTTGATTAAATGTGGTATTCATAAACGCGTCTTCTCACATGTTTCGAAGAATTTCACTCAATTCTTGAGCACACTTCACCCCCTATAACATGAAAACAAAATGAATACATTAGTAAAGCATAATTTAATGAAAATATCTGAAAATAAAATTTCATTAAAAAACACAACGTACCGCGTTTTGAACATCTTTTCGAATAGCAGTGGTCTCAACAGTCTTTCTATTATTCTTATAATGATATTCAATGTCCTAATTTTTTTGGTAACGATCTATTTCCAATTTGGATTCAGATCTAATCTTGTACCGAAAACCACATGGCATACCAACATGCAATGTTATGTGTCCCCAAGAATGTACTTCTTTTCTATGTTTATTAAATGTAGAACACTTGGTATGTCATAGACCATTGCATTCACTGGCCAAACAATAAAAGTAGTTGCGTCCATTGTTTTCCTTAAGAACTATATAATTTGAATCCTCCTGAAATAGTTACACAGTGATATATTTAGTTCATGTAATACACTGCATCACTAATAAGACCATGTTATCTATCTAGTAAATAAATAAATAATCAAAACATCAATTGTTTAAAGAAAATAAAAACTTGTATTATGGTCATCTTATTCAAAGTTGTGATTTTTATCCAACTTCTGCAACAAGACAAAAACCTACAAAAATAATCATGTATTTATCTTAGTAAATACAAGACAAAATAATCAACTACTACAATAAGAATGTTTTTTCATGCGGAATGACACCCCATATAGAATTAGTAGGTCTAAGTCTAAGTAAAGTCACGGAAACTCACAAAAGAATATTTTGTCATATGGATAATATAACTTTACAGTAGTGAAGATGGAAAAACACAAACTAGAAACAGTTCAACCAGTACATCACACAACGTTAACTCACTTCTCCTACAAAAATGGCCATGAGGTCTTCTTTTCATTAAAATTTCAGTACGTAGTCCTCCAAAATTACAAAAAGTAAGAGCCATTTTTGTCGAGTGCTCTTGGATATATAACTATTCATCTTAATAATACATTAGCACAATATTTTATACAATACATTACAAAATTGGAAATTTATTCTCTTCCCTGGCCTTGATTTTGTAGATAGGCATTCCAAATCTTATGATAAGAGGAGATCATTTCAATTCTCCTAAAAGGAAAATTTTCTAATGTAATTGAATAATCGGTTGTTTTCTGAATTACTGTCTTCATGTTTGTTTTCAAAGCAGCCAAGTAAAAAATTAACATATGATGTTCTCTTGTTGGCTCAACAATATGTTTTTTTAAAGTTCTTTGGGTTACCCTAGCATTCATGGCCTCTTCTAATTCTGTAAAGACTTGCTCTGTTGGCCTTGGATTTCCCAAATCCTCGATTTTGGGCATCCTGCATATTTCAATCAATTTATCTGCCAACAAGTAAAGCCACTTGCAGGTGCCAATAGAGTATTCTATGTCTTGCTCCAGCTTAATTCCAGTGCTTTGGGCCCTTGCAATGGCTGCATAGTTCATTCAATGTTAATCTTCGGTCATCCTTGGGACTTCTGAGGGTGAATCTGGATGTTCTCGTGGCCACCTATTTAGATCATTGATGGCTATGCACACTCCTGTCAGCTCGATGTTCTTCTTCTTAACCTGATCAGATAATGACAAAATTTGAGCAGCTATGTCCTGGAATTCTTGTAGACAAGGATATACTTGTTTTTCCATATCATAGAATTATTTATGTACTTCGTTAGCACATGCTTTGTGCTCTATGACATTGTCTCTTTCTTGTTTATAACATCTATTTTCTTCCTCCAGGGTCGTGTTTCGATCATTGTATTCTCCTATTTCTTTGATATAGTCTCTGATATTTTTCTTTGTGGCCTTTGTAAATGTTACACTATAGGAGGCCATAGCTATAGGATCCTGGCTAGTGTTTGTGACTATTGTTCTTTCTGTGGTTACTATAACTGGTTGAACACCTGAAATGGGAAATGTTCTTACAGTTTGTTGTACAATCTTTCCCTTGGCCTTATCAAATATGAAAGAGTCTAGGTCTGCCACTCTGTTAGCTTTGAAAGACGTTAACCCCCCCAACCCTAGTTCTCCCAGAGGAAAATGGCCTCCGGTCAATGGTATGCTAGAAGCCTCAGGTAGGTTGGTATCCATGGGATTAGTGTCATCGATTTTGTCTTGTGTTTTATTTTCCTCCTCTTTCTTTTTCCTTTATTCTTCTTCTTGTTTGAGTTTTGCTTCTTGTTCTGCTCAGAGTCTCCTTTGCTCTTGTTCCCTTCCTCTTTTTCTTCGCTTCTGCTATTGCAGTTGTTTCTTTTGTTGCTTCCTTATGCCAAAGTGCTTCAACCTCCTTCTCCAACCTTTCTTTTTTAGTTGCTTCTTTAGCTGCAACTTCTTCTTTAGATTTCTTATGACGAAGTGTTTCAGGCTTCTTCTCTAACCTTTCTTTTTCTGCTACTGCTTTAGCTACAACTTCTTCTTCAAATTTATTTTTCCGGAGTGCTTCATGATCCTTCTCCAATATTTATTTTTCTGTTGTTGTTTTAGCTACAACTTTTTCTTCATATTTTTCCTTGGCTTTTGCTTATTTAGCTACATTTTCTTGCTTGACCTTTGAGTTTTATTTAGTCGTAGAGATGTCTCCCCTTCTTAAGATAACCTCATCATAATTATGTGTCTTTTTGTATATATTCTCATATCTCCATGTTTCGGATTCATAATTCCACTTATTCTTGCAGAATTTACAGTGTTGGCTGACAACCTTCCGGGGATAATATCTATGGAATATTCCTTCCCTGAAATGGAATGTTGTCAAAGCCTCTGCCTCAACATGTGCCTCCTTTGAGTTCTTGAAACTATAGGATCCCACATATAATGGTAGTAGTGGTCACGAAAGTTTCTTATATTTGGAAAGGGATGCCCCAACCCCATGTACAAAGGTGTGGTATGCTACCTCCTGCAACACCAATTTGTCAAGCACAAATTTGGAAAGTACGTGTGGAGGTTTGGTTGATCTGTAGATCCTGATATAAGTCTCATTCTCAAGTACAAACCAATCTCCGATTTCACTGATAGATTCAATTGCCTTATCTGACATGCATGGTGCTCGGGCGCAAAATAACAATTGGAAAAACATAATTAAGAATTGGTTTCAAATCTTTTGATAGTGCACTCAATATTTATGCTCCCACAAGTCCTGACAATAGACATGAATAGGGAGGTCACTATTTTTCCATCTCCAACCCATTCTTGGGTAAGCATGTGCTTGGCAGACCATATCCAACAGGTAGGATGACATGTGAAAATGTAGATGGTTCCCTGACACTGCATGTTTTACTAATGATATGGACTTTTCAAGGTTAGCTGAGAAGATAGTTGCCCAGTTAAATATATGACCAATAGTTGTGATAGTGTAGCAAGGGAACCTGAGATTCCTTGAATGTTGAAGTGTCTGTTTCTCCATAAAGTTTGCACATAAGGGATACAACATATATGTAAGGGGTTCTGAGCATTTTTGTGGGATAATCTCCAAATATTGATCTAAAACTTACACTTAGAACCCACCAATTCTTAATTTCTTCTCTGCAATCTAGATGACATTTCAACATCCATTCATCTGTGAGTTGAATCTCTTCAATAGGAAGATTATAAAAACATGCATGTATAGTTGAGGCCTGGAACGATGCAATAGTTTTCCCTTCAATATCTTTTATCAACCTATTGTCAATGTCAGTTCGATGGATGATCCAAGAAATAGCCTCTGCACACGGGAACACTTCGGGATGTGTAGTTATCTGATAAAGTCGAGACATTTTTAGAGCATGGTAGACACCCAAATCTCGATCATCATTTGATACCTCGGGATATGAATCTCAATGGAACATATGGTAAATTTCTCCCCATTGATATGCCACGTCATTTTCCACGATGCAAGCAGTGTCGTTGTAAATGGGGCCTTCCCCTCCTTTGTCTGACCTAGCTTCAATAATGGTCTCTTTTCCATGCCTCCTCTTGAAATGTTCCATAGATGTTCCTGTGATTCACTCGCAACAAGATAGGCTGTTAGTATGATTAATATCTTCACATTTAAGTTGAGGTAAACTCTAAATTGATTGATCTTAACTGATTTGGTGCAATTCAGTTATGCCTTGTATTTCTTTGCAACAATATTCAAGTTAGAACAATAGACCAATTTATTGAGCTTTGAAACTGTGGTACCATTTCCCATGCAAGGGCACATTTCTTCTTGTAGAAGACCTAAGATTAATGTATGTTTCAAAAACTGTGCCTTATGTCTCGAATGAGTATTACAGTTCATAGTGCAGGAGAAGCTCTTATAGAACATTCAAGTTGTTCATGATTGTTAGCTTGTAGCACTTCTCACTTCAACATTTACTAGAAAATATGGAAGCATACTCCAATATTTCCTTAGCCTCAAAATAAGGACTCCATATGAGGACCCATACAAAAAGGATTAAAGAGGATTTCACCTCAAAACATACAAGAATAGACATTTAGTGCATTCCATGTAAAGCATTCTAGATTCACCCTCTCAAATTATTCCTCACTTTGTCGCAACTTTATCATAATATACTAATCATGATTCAATCTAGCTCTAACTAGAAATACAATATATTATCATTAGACATGTGTTATTGGCTTTCCTATAAGCTTCAAAATAGGTATGTAATCTTCAAAAGTTATCCTGACTCTTATATCTCATATTATTGAGATCATTATAAGGGGCGTTGTGATTATCTTTCTTATCCCTGATACCACTGCAAATTTATTGTCTTGGAGTTGATGGAAGGACGGGCTAATCCTTGGGTAAGGCCTAACCTCAACTCTATTTCACAAGCACTAATTATCTATTATAAACTCAGATTTCTATCCAGCATGGTCTTAGCATGTCATTCACAAATGACAAATAACTGTCTATAAAATGAAGTTATTCTGGTAACTCAAGTTGTTATCCCTTTTAGCATATAATAAAACAAGGTTTTTCTCTTGGTATTGCAATGGATTCACCGTGAATTTGAAACCTTGTTGTGGGGCACTGCCAAACTCTAACAAACTATAATCACGATATAATAAAATATGAGTTGTGGAGACTTTGTTTTATTAATTTTCATGTTACCAACACAAATAAAACAATAAATAGCACTGACACAAAAATAAAAGCATTGATAAACTCACTTAGATTGTTTCCTCAAAATAAACACAATGAGATACTCTAGCTTCGTGGGTTTCCATTGCCAAGTGTGTTGTTTTGTTTATTTGCACAGTATGATGTTTTGTGGCATTGCATAGGAGACTATCTGTATACACCATACACATCCATCCAGTTTATTGATATCACCTATCTAGTTTAATTTTGAATTTCCAACATCTGCATCCAATTTTCAATTTTATTACCCAATTTACTATTAAATAACTTCTCCTGACCAGTGCAGAACTCGCAAGTGTTGTGCTCCTAGAAGAACATATTACATGACAAGACTATGACATATGAGATGAGCCTCCTTTGGGTCATATGGGTCCACATATATTAGTTGAGGCTACACAAGTCAATGTAATGGTTTATTAAGATTTTCTATGATTTGAGGCCACACAAAACCCCGTCTCCATCGATTTGTTGTGATTTATTTGTGCGATAATGGTGTGATTCATGAATTGCAAATAACAAAGGAGTTATATATAAATATGTTTTTTTTCCATGCATCTTTTCATTTATTTATACCCACTAAGATTCTGCTACTAGTTCAGGTTGATTGCCAAATGAGCTGCAACACCATTGACATGAGCATGGGGCGCGTAGAGAAGGATAAAGCAATCAATAAAATGGGTAATCTTCCCCTGGATAGTGATACTAATAGTGTTTGTGCCCATAAATGTGCAGAAGAGAGAAGAGAGAGTGATCGTCTTTGTTTACGGGACATTAAAGAGAGGGTTTGGAAACTATTGGCTGATGGAGGAAATGACCGCAGGTGGGCATGCAAAATTAGTAGGTCTCGGGCAAAGTGAAGAGAGGTATTCGTTGGTGTGTGGGCGTATCAGGTCCCCTTCCTTCTCTATTTGAACAGATTTAGAGAACATGTATTTGGAGAGGTGTATGCCATCGATGCCTACGCTCTCCAGTGCTTCGACGGGCTTGAAGGCACCATAGAAGGGCACCACCTCCATTAATGATTTGAACATTCCATAGATTAATGATAAAATAAAGCTTACCTGAGATATGTGAGTAATATGAAGCTTGCTTGATCTGGTGATCAAATAGATCTTTGCAGCAACATGCCCGACGTCTTCACTCTTACTAACTGGTTCCACTTATTCGTCCATACGCGTTGTCAAACTCGCCTATGAAGAAAGTTGTCTTTCTAGCCAGTTGTTCATAGTCTAGTGTATCACCAGTTGCTCACAATCCAATTCAGAGGAAGAGGAATGTCGTTGACAATCGTTCAGTTCAGAGGCAGAGGAATGAGACAGGTGCAAGCGGGTTCAGGTGCGAGGCAGGACGTAAGAATGAATGGGAGGTAGGTAACGAATTGATGGTGGGCGTTGAATGCAGCAAAACTGTCGCGAGATGGGACGAAGGTCGTCGTTTCCCGAGCATGATTGTTGCCAACCACCAGAAGGGTCTCCACCGAGAGATGGGACGGGTAACCGACCGAAACTCTGACATGATCGACAACGAGAGTCTGAACATGAAAAAGGGTTGCCGACAAAGGTTCATTTCATTTGGCCTTTAGCCTACGCCTTTGTTATCCTCAGCTTCACTTACTAACATTAATATATAATAAAATTGAAAACATATTTAATTAAATTTTAAATAGAAATAGATTAACCATGAAAATTGTGAAAAAACAAAAAAAATTGAGTCTTATTGTACTTAATATCTCCTTCCTTTAACATCTCTTATTTGCTTTAGCACTCTGTTGTTTAAAAACTGAAATTAATTTTTCAATAGAGATAGATAAACGGTGGGAATTGTGAAAATAAAAAAAAAACGAGTATTAATTAGCTTATTCAACGAGAGCAAGGGCCAATTTCTGATGCTTACTTAATGAAAATAAATGTTATTTTAATAACTGTGTTTTTCACTAGGCCTCTCAAGCAATTCTAATAGAAGATCAGCCAAAATTTGAGTAAGGTCCGTGTTAAGAATTTTCTTTACAACAACATAAGGTCATTAACGTGTGGCTATCATAATTTGATCTATTTCAAAGTATTTTGTTACAGTTTTTCTAAGGATTTCTTCACAAGAAATTGGAAGCATTACCTTCTAGTAAGAAAAACTTAAAAACCGTGGTTGTAGCAGTTCTTAAAAAGGGCCAAACATCATAAACGTCCTCCAATCTAAATTATTTGACATTAAATTTAAACCTGATATAGGAAGAATTTAAACCTGATATAGGAAGGGCCACTTGATATATCACAGGAAGGGCCACTTGATATAGGTTTGAATTAAAGTAAATTGCCAGAGTCCATCCAACTTTGATTTATTTTTGGAAAATACTTCTTCTAAATTCTTTTTAGCAGAGTTGTTGGGCTATGAGGGACCTAGCTATATCATCAAAGTCACCTTGGACTTGCACCTGGACTTATTAACATTTACTTGAGGTTTTAAACCTGGATCTCTGTGTTGATACAAGCCTAATCACCTTGTTGCTAGGACTCCAACCTTACAAATTACTCTTTTGAGAATATTTAGGCAAATTTAGGGGTCGCTTTTCACTGCTTCATAGATTAAGTTCTGTATCAGAATCATGTCGTTTCAAAGTGTTGTCTGTTAGGATTTTCCGTTATGTCAATTAAAGTTTGGCCAAATCTTGCACATTTTGATGGTCTATTAAAGTACCTCCCGAGGTACTTCATAGAAATTTCTTCCTCGTTACTAAAATTTTCTGAGTACTCTGAAGCAGCTGTTTTAATTTAGTCTAATGTATGTACCTGTGTGAAATCCCTATTTTTTGGATTTGACCTTGCTTGAGCTTATCTAAGATATAAACATTTTTTCTGGGCCTGCAGGATGTGGCTTATGTGGCAATTTATGAGTGACGACGAAGCCACATAAGCCACACAGTGGAGACGTAATTTATGAGTGGCCCTTCCTATATCAGGTTTAAATTTAATGTCAAATAATTTAGACTGGCAGACGTTGTCAAATATGTCAAATATTTATAAATTAAAGTTGTTTAAATGTCAAATAATGCCAGAGCATTCGACAAGGCCCAGATCCAACGAGCAATAACATTCCGAAAAAAAATTGGAAAAAGAAATAGCGCCGCTGCAAACAACCTACCTAAGGGGAGAAAATTAATTTAAGGCTGTAGACGAACCTCTATTTCGCTAATTGTATTTGAATGTGAGGTTGAAATAGAGGTTGTTCATAATTTCAAAATGTAAATCTATGCTTATGCAACTTAAATCTAAATAACAGGAAAATCTATGCAAGAAATATAGAGAACTGCCTTATGATGAATACCTAATAGTAGACTTCATACGCTGAATTGAAAGAGAATGAAACTTACTTGGAAGAGATACCTGCAGGCTCTAGATTCCAGACAATGCAACTCCAAATATCGAAAGACAAGAAGAAGAAAGCCAAACAGAACGAAAAGAAGAAACCTATCATTTGAGCGTTTAGGAAAGCTTGCTGCAGAAATCGATAGAGTAAGGGGTATAACATTTCAGGGGTAGAAATATGGCTGGAGATTTATGAATCTGGCTCCCACTACGGATAAATGTCTGCACTCCGTAACTACTTCAGCTCCGCCTGCTAAAAGATCTCCCCACTACCCTTATCTGGTTGGGACACAAAACTGGTAAAATCGCTCACTTTCATTCTTCAGTCGAGTAAAACCCAAATTCCTCTCTAGCAATACTCAACCTCAACTAAAGAGGTACACTAAATAAAAACTAAAAGCTCTGTTTTATGTTTCTATTTCTATTTTTGTCATTAGCTTCCCATGAGTTTAAATTTTAAGAACCATCCAACAATTAGGTTTCTCGTGCATAGTTATTTTCTATAGAATTTATTTCTACATATGCATTTTGTTTAAGCTTAGAGAATTATAAAAATTGCTATGCGTCTGTATACCTATTTCTGAAAGATGTAGGAATAACATTTTACATGACTAAATAATTAGATTTTGTATACCTATTCCATAAAGATGTAGGAATAGCATTTTACATGATTAAATAATTCCAACCCTACCTCCCATGGATACCAAAATTTGACGGGTAAAAGAGAATACAAATTCCAACCTTGCCTCCTGTTATCGCACAATGGAGATCTACCCCAAGGGAGGCATCCCTGGTGACCTAAAGGGTTGGGTAAGCTAAGGATAGGATAAAGAGAACCCCCCTTTCACTGGTCACTCAAGTCAAAGGTGTCACAAATTTTACAGAGAGATGAAGAAAATGAAGATGTTGAAATGTACCTTCCTGAGACAAGACAACAGAGCAAATATGTGGCAATTTGAAGGACAAATATGATAGTAAAGCTTCACGAGACAGTAAAGCAAGTGAAATTATGCTAGTTGATATAAAAATGCAGGGAAATGAAAGTTTACAACAAAAAAATTATTTTGTAACAACCGCAAGAAATATGCCTCAAAATTGCTTGAAAATACAATGAAAAGATGGAATTTATTACTTGGAATGATATTAACTTGTCACAAACAAATTTTGAAGTAATTAGCTAGCAATTTATATCAATTATGCAGAAAATTTGTTGCTTTTAGATGGTTGTAGCAAACATTTATAACAACAACATTAAGATTAATGTTCTATGCTAAGTTAGTGTTAGTATTTGTTAGAAAAAGCTTCAGAGAGTAAGTTCGAGTGTTTGTTTGATCAATCATTCACTAAGCAAGTGGACAAGTTCCTTTCTTGGGCTTATGGAGTCAATGACAACAACTATATATCTTGGGAAATGATAATGATAATGCTTGTCAAAGGAAAGAGGTAGATGCAAGAGGTGTTGGCACTTCAATTCCTCAAACATCCAAGTCTTAAAAAGGGTTTTGCTAGAGAATAATCACTTTTAGGCCCTAGTGCACCTTCCTTCCTTAGACTTTTGAAAAGTATTAAACAATTAGAGTGAAGCTACAAGTAAGCCAACACTTTAGGCTTTAGTAGCTTACTTCTAAACAATGTATACTTGACAAATTAAACTAGTAGAAAAGTTATAGGGAGAAAGAAGCACTTATCTTTCTCCCCTAGGGTTTAAACAAGCGATTTCATAATCTTCAAAATGAAATAAACAAAATTTACCACAAGAATTCATCACATGAAAAAAAATGCAGATTTTCTACTTCACCAAGAATAATCAAGTCAAACCCTAGTTGAAGACCTTTCCACCATGAAAAACGCCAAAATACACCATCATAATGCTTCCCCAAGAGACATGTCTTAGTAATTTCAGCCAATATCCTCAAGAGGGGAAAAAATTTCAGTCCACACTTGTTGTGTGATGAGTTATCATGAAAAATGAAATAAGCCAGCCATATTTATATGGGAAATCCTAGCTTATTTACCCAAAAGTTGTGTCTTTTCACAAAACAAAGCCTACATGTCAATTTACTCTTTAAAATTTAAAATTAAATTAATTTTCATAAAGTAAACTCTGTTGAGGAAAATATATGAAATGATATTACTCAAGCATTTTTAGATTCTGCTTGGCTAAAGAAAAATAGACGGGAATATCACACTATGTTTATAGCCAACAAAAATAACATCATAACTCACAAGTATTGATTACAAGTGTTTAGGCTAGTCTTTTTTATAAATAAAAGCTTGCTGGAAATTCACTATTTATATGATTTCCTGAATATAACAGTTGCTTAAATAAACGTAGAAACATAAGTAAAGATACCAAGATGATAATCAAGATAGATGAGACATAAAGAAATCCTTTATTTCATTCCAATCAACCAAAGAGTCATTATTTTTACAAAATTTCATGCAGAAATTTCGGACCAAAGTCAAACTTAGACATCCTCGATGGAACATACAAAAGGACCTCTAACAGAAAATCAAAAACTAAACTCTAAAAGTTGGATCATCTTGCCACGGATTGTTGCCCACTCGACTCTGCACAATAGCCTTTGTCAGTCATGAAAACTAATTCACAAACATACAAGTCTACACAGACTATCAAAGATAGATCAACAACTCTGAAAAATAAGTGTCTGGATGATGCAATTCAGCCCTGAATCTTGCTATCTACAATAAGACCCTGCTATCATAAAAAAGAATTATGCTTGTGATAAATTAAGGAATGAATGAAAACCGAACTATCTCAACATAAGCTCAAAGAGAAAACCTTAGTATGTTTCTCCTTCTATCCTCCCCTTGTTTCTCCCTTTCCATTTGCCTTTAAGCAAATTAGAATTGGTTGAAGTAGTTGAACCGCCTCACTAGTTAAGTTAATTAAAAGACTCAACCAACTTTTTAGTTAGGGGTAAAATTAATAATCATAATAAGGGTTATAAATAAATAAAAAACTAGTAGGTGGGACCCCTTGTGACTCCCTTTAGCTCTTAACAATCATAACATACTAGTTAATTAAGAAAAACACCCCTCCTTGTGACTCCCATCATCATATTAACATTTGACAACTTTATCTCAAAATATTTGAAATTATTTTCAAAAAAATATATTACTCATATATCCAAAGAAAACATGTTGTCCAAAATTTCTGAAGTCAACTGTCATCAACAATAAATAACATAAAAAATCAAAAACCATATTTCCCACTCTGAGATGCAATCTCTCCTTGATTGTTGTTGTCACCCTTCGATTTTTCTAAATTTTCCTTTGGTTGTGTTGAGCCTTTAGGCCTAATCTCATTGATCACGGGAGAACAATCATCCCTCAAATGCATCCGGGAAGACACAGATTTATCAGAGCCATTGGAGGGTGAGGAAGGGGCAGCAGTGGCTTTTCCTTTGTCAAGGGCATGGTGGGCCTTAGTTTCCAACCTTTTGCTAGCATGAGAGGACTGGACTAGTGAGTGGACAGGTGCAACTTAGGTGATCTAGTTAATAGGCGGGGGAGCAGGTAAGGAAAAATTGGGCCAGACATGATGTTGGGATACGGTCAGGTGGACAATCTTTTCCCATCTGTCATTTTCAGGAACCTCGGGTTGCAATGAGACATGAGGGGGCACAGGAATACCAGGGGTTTGTGGAGCTTGGAAGGGATCCCTTTCAGGCCTAGGATGGACCACTCCTTACCCAATCCAATTGAAAAATACGACCTGAAACAACTGGTCTAACTCTTATGAGTCAGCGTCAAAGTGTATGGAGAACCTTGGCCTTCTTGGGCCTTTGTTCTAATCACCTCTCCCTCGATTGCCTTTTCCATGGCTACCTCAGCAGAAAAAACTCATTCCTCCATGTGTGATTGATTAGCAAATAGTCCTTTTAACAACCATACATGACAACTCTTTAAAAATATGAAACAGATTTTGGCTCAACAGCATATTAGACTCATGCAATCCAATCCATATAAATTATTTAACTGTTGTCGATGAGCAGGGGGTGAACAAAGGATTTGGGATATGCGAGGGGTTTGTATTGAGCGAAAAATGATAAAATGAAGGGGAAAGAAACATGGTTACTACTCAAAGACCACAACAATCAAATGTAACACAAATCGAAGAAAATATCACTGTAATCCAATCAAGAATTTGCGACTCCAAACTGCTTCAATACATCATTCCTCTTGACTGTAATTAAATTTTAGAACAGGGAGTGAAAAATGAATGTGGAAAGGCGAGGGGGTTGTAATTAGCGGAAAGCGAAATAATGGCGGGGAAAGAGAGCAAGTATTGTTCATAAAATTAATTAATTAATCCATACAATTATTCCAAATCAATGTAAAAAGATCAACACCAGCCAAAATGATCACTATGCCAAAAGAACAACTACTGTGTAAAATTTAAACAATTTTGTGCATTAACTTGCTTATTGTTCATAGTCAATCTGTAACATAGTGTCACCAAAACAAGAGAGTATGCATTCCACAACAACCTGTAGAGGAGCTCTTCTCTTCTCATTTATCCATTTAACATTTTAAAACAATTTCCAAATGAATACACAGTCAATTACTTCCACTATGTTCAGGGCCAACTCATCAACCACTGCCAATTATTTCAATCATCAAATACAGACAAAAAAAGTGTGCACGATCTCGTCCTCTAATTCATTTAATAATTAGATTGTAATGAAATTATACTTTCACAAATCTTGTGCTTATCTTTGCTAGGAAACATGATATTCATCAATACAGATAACGGGAAGCCACATACATCCATCAATATTTGAAATGCAAAGACCTTGACTTGTCATTTAAATTCACAAACATCCATCACCATTTAACACATGTTATGCTGTGAAACACGCATACATTCGAAAAAACGCAAGAACACTTCGGTGACTGCACAGGTCCAACTACCTTGAATCTAAACAACCATAATTTTGGGCTATCAATAAATATAGCGAGGTAGCAACAGTAAGCCTCATCAAATTGCAACAAACCCCATGACCATCTCTGAGGGCGTGACCAATAATATCGATAGCATACATAGTGGATGGCCATACCATAATTGCCATGATTGCAATACTCCCATGGCAATTAAAACACACAGTCATAATAATCAACAACTCAACCTAACATGTTGTAGGAATTCCACACATACCCACGCATCACGTGTGAAGCAATGTTGTGACTTAATCAATTAAAAACAGTGTTGGGTTATCAATTCAATAATCACAAGGAGAACGAATTTGTATTCAATTTAACAAACCATCCAATCAAACATGTTGAGCTTATCCATTCAATTATAATAACAAATGTAGTGACTAGATACCAAAACCAACACCATTGTCACACAATCAACGGGGCGAGCCAGTAATCAACTATGTCTACAATACACCACCAATCCATAACAACCCATAGTATACCCGACAGGACATAACGGTCCCCTCTAACAACACTCGGGCTTGAGAAATCAAGGGTTTGCTCTGTGGACCAACACAGGGAGGCTAGAGTCGACTCCTCTCAATAGTGAAAACCTCTGAGACCAATGATGCACACACAGGGTATACCACAATTGACTTTACAGATAGGGTGACAATTCCCATGATAAGAGAGGTTATGAACAAAGGAGAAAGGCTCCATTTTGGCCCTGTAATGATACTTAGCACAGGCAAGGTATAACCCTCTTGGCTCTCCCAGCCAACCAACTGACAACGCTGAGATGAAACGGAGTCGAGAAGAAGCAATATAACCCACTACGTGACCATTAGTAACATGAACAACCCAATACCCAAGTGAACAATGCGCAGTGACACAAGGCGCTTCCAACCCATTAAACCCCATTAAAGCCAAAGACTGGGTATGGTGATACGAATGCGTGAAGACAACCAGCCACTCTATACCAAACGAAAACCTCCAACTAAAATCAACAAGGACGATAAAGAGCCTTTATGGCTGCTAATACTCAGAATGACCAGTAACACTGTGACCCCAAACATTATCGCAGCAAAAGACACCAACAATTCATTCCAAAAAATATCACAATTTTACACAGTTTCCATACTTAAGGAAAGCACAAACCAATACATCTGAGCCAATATCTATTTCATAACCAGAGCAAACTCATGGATAGAAAAAAAAAGACATACATGTAATCAAAAGCACCTTAAAACGCGAGTTGGCCGAGCGGTTCTCCCTCTGCTTGAAAGTTGGAGCCTAACCACAGAAACACAATTGAACAATAGCTGACTACGGTGGAAGGAGTAAGGGTGACATGCAGTAAATGCACGTCGCCTCCATCCTAGTCAATTAATTCCTTAGTACACACCAACAAGATTCCATTAACTCATTCAATTAAACCATGTATCGAAATCATCACCCGCTAATTGCCAATATCGCAACCCATATCACATTCATCCATTTCCAACTTATGCCATAACATAAATCAACCATATTTCATATAACTCAATCAAATTACATAGCTATTAACTTGTTAGCTAGGATTTATCAACGATCATTTCAATTTCAATGCATGTAGATAGTATATTAGCATAGTTTAATTCCTTCCTTTTTCATTTGTTTATGTTTCTTTTGCCCTTTCCCAACTTCTCTTTATGTTTTGTTACTAACATGTCTCTTGTGTAGGTGTCCCAGTAATGGATCCAAGAACAGGTAGCAATGATAACAATGGATAACATAGGTCGTTGCGACATAAAATTTGAACCTAGAGCAACAGAAAAAAAACATATAACATGCCTTGTACATCATCCAATTGTCGCCATTAGAACCAACACATAATAGGCCCTATCCATCGCCAATAAAACAAGATCTCATCAACCATGTAAGCAATGTCAAACAGTGGCACAACATGAAATAATAGCCCGATATTATCTCCCAATCTACAAGGGGGTTCCACCTATTAGTATTATTCCTATTGTAGCTTATAATAATAGGCTTTAGCAATACTTTGCGGATAGAAAACCTCGTTGCAATTTTTAATCATCAACAAACCCTAAATAGGGTGGCATCATCCTTCCTAGGGTGACATTAGGCCTCCTCCATGAAACATTGAGGTCTCCTTGCTGAGCGTGGGGCCTCCAAAGGCCATCCTCAATGCCACACCTGCTAGAACTGCAGTCTAATATCTCCAAGTATCAAACCCTAGTCTTGGGCGATGTCATGGGGATACTAGGGTGACGTCCAAGGTCTCCAAAGCCAATGTCCATGTGGGGAAGGGTGGCCCCTCATCATCTAGGGTTGTCAGGGTGCCTCTTATTATCCCCATTTTGTGGATAACTAAGGAGATGATGTCTTGAGGCCCTCATGTTGCAGATATGGAGTGACAAGAGACTACATGACTAGAAGTATCCTTTTCACAGATGGAAAACCCACTCACCACCACACCAGTTGGCTTCCAGAATGAAATGAGCCTTGCTCCATGAGGTACAAGTTAGTGTTATGGTGATCATCATTTTAATATTTAAACCATTTGATTATGTTGTATCTTAGATTTGATCTAGATTTCATGATATGTGCTTGGACATTACCTTTTGCCCTGCTTCACCTTGGTGGTTGACATCATGCCCTAGTAAGTGGTATTCTTTGGGAATGGGTTTGTTGTTGGGAAATCCCTTAATGAGCCATCATATCCTTCTCGACCATACTTACCACTTTCCATCATTACTCCCATCCATTTCCTTTTCTCTTTGGATTTTAGGGTATATTGACCCAAGAAGGGGTTGTCCCTCATTCTATGGGAAGAAGGGGTTAAAGGCCCAAAGGGGTTGGTGTTGGGTAAAAGATAAAAGCCTCATATAAACCTTCCATATGCTTCTTCCATGGATCACCCAAGAAAACATTGAAACAGTTATCATTGAATAAAGGGGACTCACACTATAGTAAGTAAATGCTTGAAAGGTTAGTCGAAGGATATGAGGTCTCATCACGAGCTGACCTATCATGTCCATGAATATCTAGTGGTATGGAATTACCATCATATGGTCACCAAACTAGGGTAATGGCTCTTAGTTTCATGGATGAGAGAAAGGGGGTCTCATCAAGAGACAACCTTCTCATTTCCATTAGGTGTTTGTGGGTGACATTCCATCACCTGGTCACCACGCCAGGGCAGTGACCTTCAATATATCCTTATGCTATTATGAAATAAAATATAAAGAAATAAATATTAAAGGAAATTTATGGACTTGGAAAAAGTGCAATGCGGACAAAGGTACCACACACCCTCTACAAAGGCACCCATGAATGAGACACTATGACCCCTTGTATGCCATGAACCTTATGCCCATTGAGTCTTGACCCCATCCACCTCATACACTTTACATGGCTTAGAGAGGGACCTCTTGGAATCTCTCCTTGACCTAGGGCAGGACTTACCCAATAGGACACTTCGTCAACCCTCCCATATTTAAGCTTGACAAGTCGCATAGTGTCTTTGAGCTATTAATTGTTTGATATGGTGATCTTTGATGCACATGCTTGGATGGATTATTTATTGATTGGATTAACTTATCATGATGTTATGAATTGAGATCCTTGGAGGGCGTGTTCATTTGTCTTTGCAGGACCTAGTTGGTGGAAATTTTTGGGAGAACAAGCCTAGCTTGGGCTTCCATGGGACTACAATCCCACGGGTTGGATGTCAGGGGCCTGCATGCCAGATGAGAGAGATCAAACTTGTAAGGCCTTGATGATGACTAGGACAATCTATCCCATCTTCTAATTTCCAAACAATTTTCCCAGGAGGGGAAAAACATTCCACTTTTGAGCTTGACGTCACGATCTTGGGGGTGGTGAGGTGCCACTCTTTGACACATGGACATTTTGAGAGAAAGAGGGTCTTCACCATGATATGAGTGCCTAGATGCTTGACACATGGCCTTTGGAGGCCTATCCATGCTTCTCCAACACCAACGTTTTCCTCACAGTGGAAAAACATCCCATAAAGGGATGACGTCCTCCTAAATTAGGGTTTGATTTGTGCAAAAGGTGAAATTTTAAGTGAATTGTTTAATATTATTTTGTTAAGGGGGAAAGATTAGGGTTTTTGACCTCTAATCTTGTGTTTTACTCCTTAATTTGTGGGCAAACTATGTTAGCTACTTTTAGTATAAATAGATATCATAAGATCTCATTTTAAATCATAACTCTCCCTCTTGTGAGAGATTTGGTCTGAAATTTTTGGCCCTATTGGCTCTTTTTTCTCTCGTGTACTTGTGTATGGCTATACTTATGAATGGTTGATGAAAGAAGTGATGTGCTAGCCTTGGAAGGCTATTCTATTTCTATTGTGGTGGATTATCTTGGCATTTTCCCTTGAATTGGCATGGTTTTTACTTTCTTTCTATCTTTTGTTTCAAGTCAAGGTTGTTGTTCTAGGAACTAGGTGGGAAGTATAAGGGCATACACCCCCACCTTAGTCTTCATCAATTTATGCTTCATCTTTTTTCTTTGACAAGTGTTTTCTAAGATAAGTATAAGGGCATACACCCTCTTAGCCTAAAACCTAGCCTAGAGAAACTTGCCTTGGGAAGTAAAAGGGATTACACCCCCAAGGAGGTAGCTTCTATAAGCTTCGTTGAATCCATTAACTCAATACTAAAGGCACTAGTCATACTCTTTTTTGCATTGGAGATTTAAAATCGTTGCCTTGGGAAACATAATCTTTGACCTCTTGAAAGTTCTCTTGCTTGAAGTTGATTTATCTCATTGAGAGGAGTCTTCCCCCATTAGGCCATCCCCTCTCTCCCAACACTCTAATTTTTGTTACAAACTTTAACCTACAGCCATTAGGGATACATAACCCTAGCCACTAACACTCTCATAACTCCTAAACTAACCCTAGACTAGCTCTCTAACTTTGCTCATTTACTCTACTAACTAGGGCGCATATTTTGAGCTAGTTCTTGGCAAATTTTCATGGTTGATATCTACTGCTACAAATTAGGGAAATCAAGCTTAACTTTTTGATTCGACTAACATATATCATTGCAAGTTGTGTTTTCTTGTGTCTCGGGCAAGTACAATTGTCTGAAGAAGTACTATACCTGTGGGGCAACAATTACTTGACCTGGAAGGAATCTCTCCCTATTTTATTTTCCACTTAGACTTGACCTCTAGGGGCTTCACTTCCATTTCCTTCTACCTCCATCTCAATCCCCCTAGGGTCTCTTGGATCGCCTCCCTATAGTGACCTAGTCACCCTTGAAGTGTGGGACCTACATTGAAGTGACATTAGGTGTAGGATTCCCAAGTTGTAGCACGTATTCCTTGGTTGGGTCGGGCTTTTACCAACCTACAACTTGCTCTATAAAATTTTGGTGCCGCTACCGGGGAAGATTTTGAATATTCTTTGCAACCTAATGACACTTTGGTAAGCTATCCCAAAGCCTTTCCCTTAGCTTACCTGGTGACTCCACCCTAGGGATGTTCCCTTTTCACACTTCTTGATGAGCTCATTTTGAAGCTTATCTGGCGACTCCACCTTCCCAAAACCCACCTTTTTCCCCCTTTCCATCCTTTGAACTGAGGCTTTGATGAGCATTAGTCTCATCTGGGGACTCCATTAAGGCTCTACCCTAAGTGATGGAACCATGGCCTCACGAGACTTACCATGGGCATTCCATAATGTGTATCCTTCTCTTGATGTTCAAAATGTCCCTGGCTATCCAAATCATTGTCCAACAGAATGGAGAGAAAATTGCCCCAAATTTGACGGCAATCCAGCTCTAGCAGTCACCCATGTGGCCAATTATATGAAGTATTTTTCAAGCCTAGATGTGCTACATGAGGATGTGTTAATGAATTTTGTTTTTATCTTCATTGGAATCAAGTCAAAAGTATTGTCTTGCACACTTATGTGATCCGAAGAGTATCCCTTCTTCTACAAAACTCATTGAATAAATTCTCAAGCATTATCGGTCAGCTACTCAGAGTTTGGAAGAAGATTTTCAAGAGTTCAAACACATTCTTTACAGAGAATTTTTTTCGATCAATGATAGGACAATAGATGAATAAGTGCTCAAAGAACATACTCATGAAAACAATCTTGAAGAATATCCTGATGAAGAAAATCCATATGAGACATTTGATGAAGAAGAATTCCTCATATCTACCCTTCCATTTGATGAAGGCATCTAGGCCTTTGTTCCTCCCTCACATCAAGAAGAGAACATGATAAGTGATAATCCTTTTGAAGATATTGATGATGCCTTATTATGTGACTTTGGAAGTGAAGAGTTGTTAGAGGAACCCTTGGATGCAACGAATCTTTCTGAAAAATGGCACATGAAACACTCTGCATTAAGAATCAAGTCTCGGGTGATGAAGAGGCATTTGAGGAGTATGCCCATGAAGTGAAAAAATAATCTTGATGAAGCGCATCATGTTGAGGCAACATTTTCTTGGCTTCTGCTTGAAGAGAATGAGGCCATTAAAACTTGTCTTCCTCCTTGTAACACCCTGGGTTTTGAGCCCCGTAACAAATAATGTATTTTCTTAAGCCATGAAAGGCCAGAGTGGCCAAACAATTGAAAGGGGCCAGTGTGCCTAGGAAATGTAATTTTTTTATCATTATCAATAATAAATACATCATTGGCTACTAGACGGACAAGGACAAGAGTTATAGGGGGATATGATTACACAAGAGAGGGGGCTTGAGGGGATAATTATTTATTTTATACTTTATTTACCCATTTTGTTTTAATGGAGAATAACAATTACATGAGTTTCTTGGGGGGAAGGCCAAGTGGTTCCTTAATTCCAATACATAAACCCATCTTTGGTATGGGGTGGGGGTTTCTTCTTCTTCACTCATTCATTCACTCACTCAATTTATCATTGTTCACACCATTTGTTCTATTCTCACTCCATTCATTCTTTGACCCACTCATCTTTCCTCATTTGTGTCTTGGCTTGAGGAAAGGAAAATGAACTGTTGGAGAGGGTCCATGGTTTTTTTGGCTGTAGAGACTACTAGTGTATTCCAACCATGAGTCAAGGTTTGCATGTATGAGATTCTTTGGCTTATGTTCAGTTTTTCTCACAACTGTGAGTCCTGAGAATCCTGGCATGGAGATTCTAGACCAGCTGCACTGGAGCCCTAGAAGGATATGGACAGTCTGAGGGATTGTGTGGCATAGAAGGGGGTACATTCTCTTGGGTTTTTCAGGCTAGGTAGAAGAGAGTTGGTGTACTTTGAATTGTTGTGGGTGCTGAAAATCCTGTGAGAGATTGAGTGTTGACCGGTTTGGGAAGCCGGGTGACACTCTGGAACTGTCCTTGTGGATTCAAAAACTTGGCTCAGAGGTGACACTGCTATTGAGACTTGGAACAACAACGTCTACGGTTGGGTGGAACATCCTTGGTCTGCAACCAATTGGTGATTCGTTGCATTAAAGATAAGTGCTATTTGTTATGGTTTTATTTGCTTGTGTATTTATTTTGCTGTGTAGTTACTTATCTATGAAATTTGTATCTATAATATGCATGCTTGTTGGTTATTGTTGTGCATGAGACATGTCTCATGTATTTATGTTGTAACATGAATATTGATCTATGCATGTGAATACTGCATGATTATTTATTAATTATGAGTTAGATCAGAAGTCGAAAGAAGTCCAGAAGAGGGCTTGAAGTGGCATAGCCCAGTCTGTGGGTGGTTGGGTACGTTACAGATTGGTATCATAACTCCAGTTTTCAACACTAAGTCTAGTATGGGTCAGAACTGTTGGACAAGGTATTATGGTTAAGAAAGAACATGACCTTGAAATCGTAAATCTCAGGAGAGATGGCGTTGCAGGATCGCTCAGAAGCCAGAATGTCATGCAGACGAAGATCCTTGTAAAGGATTATAGAATGGTGATCGTCCCCTTCTGAATTCGCGAGTGATTATAGCCATGGGATCAAGGATTTCTGGATCATTAGATCGAAAGGCAAGTGGAAGGAGAAACCAGAGGATGGGAAAGATTAAGTCACAACCGTCAGATCAAGCTTGTTGATCATCAGCCGTCGATCGAAGCCAAGTGGGAGATGAAAGACTCTGGAACTCCGTCGCTTTGACAATTATGGTAGGCAAGAAAATCTTGAAATGCCAAAGGCCAAAGTCGCAAAGTCCCATCGATCGTCTAATCTAATAGGAGGCTTGGGGGGAAATCTTCGTCGTTGATCGTGGTCATCTGCATTGACCACTTTAGGAAGTTTAACTCCAAGAGAATTGAACCTTTTAGGATTGTTGTAACCCAGAGTCCCAGAGAGCCGAAGTCCCAAATTTCCCCATCGACCATTAGATCGAGGGAAGGACTTCAGGAGAAATGATGAACGTCGAATCTAGCAATCGTGGAAGGTTAGCGAAGTTTCTGGACTTCGAAACTTCACTACTTCGAAGATTGTTGGGTATGTTACAGATCAAAGCCCCAAAGTGCCAAAACTGTGAAGTGTAAAATCGTAGTCCATGAAATCACGCAGATCGTCAGATCTGGAGCAGAGAATGCGGATCCTTCGTTTGATGGATGATGTGTCGTAGGCCACGTGGCATGGGTTCCATGTGGGGACACATGTCACCTAGATTTAATACCTTTTTTAACCTAACCTGTTCAGTTTTTAGTGACATGTGGCACGCATGCCATGGGTCCACGTCACCATGGGTGACGTCAGCATGCCATGTCATCTCTAGGAGTATGGCCTCTGAGGGTTTCTAAGGTCTCTACCAGTGAAAAGTGTTGAATACTGAAGTCGCAAATGCACGTAGACTATCGATTTAAGATCCCTTCGGGACCTTTATCAACCATTGGATCAAGTAATAGGAGGATGGTGTAAGCACTTTGACAATTATCACTCCGGGGAAGTGGAATGACTCAGGAGTGGAAAAGTCTCGGAGTCCCGGATCGCCAAAATCCTGAATTGTTTAAGGATCATCCATCCCAATGCTTGATTAAGTCCTAACCTTCCGATTAAACAGTGGAAGGATGGGGTAAGTACTTCAACGGTCGTCACTCTGGGGGAGTTGAGAGAATTGGGAGTGGAAATGTGCCGAAGTCTCGAATTGATAAAGTCTATCCATCTCAACGTCTAATTAAGTCACGACCGTTGATCTCGTTGAAGCCTTCAGATGGGCAGGACCATCCAGTCTATGAGAGATCAAATCTTTACCACCCGATCTACCAGTGGAGTTAATATAAGTGTTCGAAAATTTTTAACTCCAGGAGAAATCGGAGATTGAAAAGGGAGTATAGTCGAATGTCGGAGTCCAAAGGAATTGGTCCCAGCGTCAGTCTCATGAAAAAGGTAAAGGGGGGTCAATTCAAGGCGAAAAAGGATCTGGAAGTGACTAAGCTCTCAGACATTGTTTACAAACAAGCTCATGTGTAGAATAATAAAGAGGAAAGCGCTAAAGAGTGAATAAGCCTGTGGTTTCGAGCCAGGGTCACATGGAAAGTGGTTTGAAGGAAGTGCCTATGCATAATTCAAATTTTGTACAAGCTAAAGGATAACATGGAAGTGTTATAATATGGAGAATGATAATATATTATTCATGGATTGAGAATAAAAAGGACGTGTAGCAATGTTTGGAAAAAATTTCTTATAATATGCAAAATTCTAACAAAATGGTTGCTTGCACATTTTGCAAAATTTGGGGGTGTGAACATATCAATTCAGTTTAAGAATGCATATTCAATAAATGGAAGAAGGAGAGGAAGATTCTAGCCATGAGAAAGAGGAAAAAGGTCAGAATATCAGTGTTGGTAATGAAAAGACAGAATCCAACGGACACAAGGACAAAGGGGAGCAAGAAACATTGATTGAGACTGTGAGAAGCCTGAAAATAGAAGTGCAGAGTTACAAAGAAGACAATGAGAGATTGATGAGAGAAAAAAATCAGATAAATGCTCAAGTGATGCAAATCTTAAATCGGTTGCAGAGGAAAAAAAAGAATGGATCAAACTCAAAACAAGAGGAAGAGGGAAGATGCCATGAAAGAAGAGATGACCACAGAAGAGTTGGTTATTCAAGAAGTTCTTGAAGAACTCATAGACATCACTCACCCTCCTACTCAATAAGGAAATTTTGTGCATCTGAAGATTCCATAAGTAGTCCAGAGGTGTCTCCTATTAGGCACCAAATAAGGAGACATGAATTGGACAATTTGCAAGGAGAGTTGAGGAAGCTTAAGCCACCATTCTTTGATGGTGAAAGAGGAAGGGAAGATAATTTTGAAGCATGGTTTCTTGGACTCGGGAGGTATTTTCAATTGCATAACTACTCATCCAACCTAGCAGCCATAATTGCCACATACCATTTACATGGGAAAGATGTTATGTGGTGGGATCAACTGAAGCAAGTTGAGCATATTAATGAGAGTAGCATCACTTGGAAGCAGTTCAAGAAATATTTTGAGAAGGAATACCTTTCAGAGAAATTATATGACAAGAAAATGCAAGAGTTCTTTGAACTCAGGCTGGGAATCATGACCATGGAAGAGTATGAAAAGAAGTTCGTGGGGCTGCTAAAGTATATAGGGTTTATAAAATATGAGAAGGTTAAAGTACAAAGGTTTTTTAGTGGGTTTCCATCCTTTTATAAAGAGAATATTCAATATGATGAACCCATGACTTTGACTAAGACCATTAGGAAGGATAAGTACATGTATAAGCAAGGCAAGGGCAAAGAATCCATGTAGAAATATTGGAAGGATAAGAAGAAGGAGAAATCTGATCAAAGGAGGAAGGGATTCAAACCTCCTTTCAATAGAAATATACCTAATAAAAATCATCAAGATCAGTATGCTAAGGATGATTCCAAGAGAGAAGAATCCTTGGGAAAAAGGAGAAGACCACCGATCCAATGTTGGGTATGCAAAGAAGATCACCTGTACAAGCATTTCCCTCACATAAAGGACAAAGTGAAGACCATGCACAACATCCAAGAGGTTACAACAATAGAAGACATGGGAAGAATTTATGCAGCCTTATATGATTGACAAACAGAGTGCCAATCCAATATGATCGAGGAGGAAGGTAAGATCAATGATCAACATGTTTCTATTTTAGTTGATTCAGGAGCAAGTCATTGTTACATTGATCCTAAAATAGTGGATAGATTACATTTGGAGAAAAGTAAGCTTGGAAAATGAAGTTTGGTTCAGCTAGCCACTGGAACCAAAAGGAGAATCCATGATATGGTGAGAGGTTGTTCCATAAGTCTTAATGGTGTGAATAATAAATTTGATCTAAATATTATACCATTGGGGTCTTATGATATTCTAATTGGAATGCATTGGTTGGACAAGCATTATGTTGTCCTAGATTGTCATAACAAGACATTTACATGTCTTGATGAAAAAGGAAAACAAAGCATTGTGAAAGGAGTCCCAAGACCCATCTCTATAAGGGATATTTCAGCCTTGCAGTTGAAGAGATGTTTTAGAAAAGGATTTCAATTGTATGTAGCCCATGTGGAGGAACCAAAAAATACAAAGGGGCCAGCCCTTGAAGAATTTTTGGTACTACAATAATTTGAAGATGCATTCCAAGAAATACTAGGGTTGCCACCAAAGAGGGAGATATATTTCTCTATTGATTTAGTGTCAGGGGTTGCCCCAATGTCAAAAACACCTTACAGAATGAGTACACCAGAATTAAAAGAATTAAAAATTCAGTTGGAAGAATTGTTGAACTAAGGGTACATACGCCCAAGTGTTTCACCTTGGAGAGCACCAGTACTCTTTGTCAAAAAGAAGGATGGAACTTTGAGGTTGTTTATTGAATTTCGACAACTGAATAAATACACTGTGAAGAACAAGTACCCTCTACCAATAATTCATGACCTCTTTGATCAGTAAGAGGGGAAACAATATTTTCAAATATAGACTTGAGATCAGGGTACCATCAGGTAAGAATTAAGGAAGAAGACATCAATAAGACAACCTTTAGAACCAGGTATGAGCATTATGAATTTGTAGTGGTGCCATTTGGACTGTCTAATACACCAACTGTCTTTATGTGCTTAATGAATGGCATATTAAGAAATTATTTGGATAAGTTTGTCATAGTATTCACGGATGACATACTTGTCTATTCTAAGTCATAGGAAGAGCATGAACTTCACCTAATATTGGTATTGTAAGTACTGAGGGAACATCAATTGTATTCCAAGCTTAGTAAGTGTTCTTTTTACCAAGAACATATCCATTACTTGGGACACATTATTTCAGAACAAGGTATAACAGTGGATCCAGAGAAGATTGAATCCATTAGAGGATGGCCAACACCCAAGAATGTTTCAGAAGTCAGATCTTTTATGGGGTTAGTTGGTTACTACTAAAGATTTATAGTAGGGTTCTCTAAGATTTATCATCCCATTACTTGTTTTCAAAAGAATGGAATTAAATTTGAATGGACATCTAAGTGTCGAGAGAACTTTAATTTGTTGAAAGAATTACTTACTAGTGCACCTGTTTTAAATATTGCTGACCCAAATGAAAGTTTTGTGGTATGTACAGATGCATGCAAGGAAGGACTTGGTGGATTACTCACTCAAAATAGACATTTCATTGGTTATGAGTCCAAAAATCTTAAAGAGCATGAGAGGAACTATTCCACACATGAATTGGAACTTGCTACCATTGTTCACGCATTGAAGATGTGGAGGAATTATCTCATGGGGAAGAGATTTGAATTAAGAACAGACCACTGTGGTCTGAAATATCTTTTTGAACATCCAACTTTGAATGTCGGACAAATGAGATGGATGGAACTTTTAAGTGAATACGATTTTGACATCAAGCATATCAAAGGAAAAGAAAATAAATTTGGTGATGCACTTAGTAGAAGAGTACATCTCATGCATGCTACAATTGTTAGTATGCATCAGTCGGATTTAAAGAACCAAATTTTAGATGTTGTTGTCACAAATCAGCATTACGTACAGGTAAAGGAAAGCTTACAAAAAGAAAATGTACAACAAAAATTTTAAGAATATGAGATGAAGGAAGATGGATTACTTATGCATAAAAATAGAATTTATGTTCCTAGTTCTGGAGAACTTAGGAATTTGGTATTAAAGGAAATGCATAATGTTCCATATGCTAGACATCTCGGTTACCAGAAAACAATTACAGCATGATTCAATCATGGTAGTGGTTGATAAATTGACAAAGGCAGCTCATTTTGTTCTTGTAAAAACGACTCAGACATTAGCTAATATTGCATAAGTTTACATGAGGGAGATTGCTAGGTTGCATGGGATACCTAAGAAAATTGTCTCAAACAAAGACACAAAGTTTACTTCAAATTTATGGAGGGGATTGTTTAAAGGATTTGGTACAAATATGAACTTTAGCACAACATACCATCCACAGTCATATGGGAAGATAGAGAGAGTCAACCAAGTAATTGAAGACATGTTGAGAGTGTATGTGATGGATAAGCCATCTAAGTGGAAAGATTACTTGCACTTGGTTGGGTTTTCCTATAATAATGGGTATCAAGCTTCATTGAAAATGAACCCATTTGAATCTTTGTATGGTAGGAAATGAAATACTCCAGTGAGTTGGGACAACCCAACAGATAGAGTGGTACTTGGGCCAAAATTGTTGAAGGATATGGAAGACCAGATGGTTAGAATTAAGAAGAATTTAAAGGCAACTCAAGATAGACAGAAAATTTATGCAGATAAGAACAGGACAACTAGAGAATTTAAAGTGGGTGAGCATGTGCTTTTAAAAGTGAAGCCCAAGAAGAGCTCTTTGAAGTTGGGTAGTTGTACAAAGCTAGCAGCCAGATTCTATGGTCCATTTGAGAGATTGGACAGAATTGGGCCAGTTGCATACATGCTTGCATTGCTTTCTTCCATGAATGTGCATAATGTATTTCATGTTTCTTTTCTAAAAAAATATGTACATGATCCTAACCATGTTATTGATTGGCATCTGATTCAGGTAGAGACATAGGGAGACTTCCAGGTCCAACCAATGAAAATATTGGATAGAAAAGTCAAAATGTTATGGAATCGAGTTATAGAGCTGGAAAAATTCCAGTGGACTTGCTATGGTCCTAAAGATACTACTTGGGAGCATGAAGATTCCATACGGGCAAAGTACTCGCAAATTTTTGAATAAATTTTGAAATTATGTTTTTTTTTTGTATATGCACTTAGGACAGTGCCAAAATAAGGGGGAGGGTATGTAACACCCCGAGTTTTGAGCCTCGTATTAAATAATGTATTTTTTTAATCCATGAAAGGCCAGAGTGGACAAACAATTGAAAGCGGCCAGTATGCCTAGGAAATGTATTTTTTTTATCATTATCAATAACAAATACATCATTGGTTGCTAGACAGAAAAGGACAAGAGTTATAGGGGGATATGATTCCACAAGAGAGGGGGATTGAAGGGCTAAGTATTTATTTTTTACTTTATTTACCCATTTGTTTTTAATGGAGAATAACAGTTACATGAGTTTCTTGGGGGGAAGGCCAAGTGATTCCTTAATTCCAATACATAAAGCCATCTTTGGTCTAGGGTGGGTGTTTGCACTCTTTTCGTCGATGTGTGAGCAAAAAGTGAGTGCTTACATGCCTAGTTGGGCTCTGCTAGTCATGACAGCTGTGATGTAAAAGGTTAGAAAGAAAACAACTAAACTATTAACAAGAATTAAGCAAAAACTAA
>ML840482.1:5535-34545 GCA_009831015.1 Picea engelmannii | reverse complement strand
GATTTTTCTTATATGTCTTGAAGAATTACATTCATTGGAAGCACCAACTTCCTTTGTTTTCCAGCTGCAACTGGAAGGAGGCTCCAACCCCCTAGTTTCTCAGGATACAACCTGAGGGAAGCTCCAACTCCCTAATTCTCTGGATACAACCAGAAGTAGGCTACAACCCCTTATGTTCTCTAGATACAACCGGAAGGTGGCTACAACCACCTGTCCTTGCCTCGTCCTACCACCCTGAAGTAGAAGTAGAATGATGGAACCACCTCTATCAACCTGTCACTGTGAGATATATAGTTGTAAACTTGTACCAATAAATCTGAACCATGCATCAACCTGTACCTCAACCTGTAATCAACATGTACCATAAAAAAGTGCATCAACCATGCACCAACATGTACCAAATAAATTGTAATCAACATGTACCATAAACAAGCGCATCCAACCATGTACCAAGTATGTACCAATCATGTGTCAACTACTCATCAACTATGACTCATCAATATGTACCAACATCATCAACTATACACCTCATGTATGTGCCAACTCATCAACTACTTGTCTCAACCATGTACTCAACATGTACCTCAACCAAAATCCCTCATCAGTTTCATCATCCAAATCTGATTTGTAGCTCTGTAATAGACCTGGTGTATATGATCACATTCATGCAAACCTTCATTAACTTCAACAACAAGAGACTAGCATTTTCATCAAACTTTTCTTTAGTCCCACATGCCTAGTTTTGGATTAGTCAACAACCCTAACTTGAAGTAATCATAACTTTGTACCTGTAATGTATAAATATCTGAAACTAATACACAATGTGCTTCAGTGTGTTTTATGAAATTCCTCCAGGTGTCACTACTTGGAACCTCTCAGAAAAGGAGTTATAGAAAAAATGGCATACCTTGTTGAATTCTGGCTTATTCTAGAGAGAGACCTTGTAGAGTGTGCCCCACACGGAATATTTGTTGAATTGATCTGAAACTGTTACCCAACATACTACAGACTGTACCCTTAGAAATCACCATCAAAATAATTTATCCTTCCTTGCATTTCAGCCTTCTTTTCTTCACCTTCCCTCAGAATTTCAGCTTAAATATCCTTGGTTACCTCAGAAACCTATAGAAATTCAATATGATCAAGTGTGATTAAAATGAGAGAGCCTTGCCTCTTATTTATACTCTCCAAGTAGCTTCCTTAAAAACATCTTCTAGGTCACTTGGCCCCACTTTCCTAATTTTAGGGTTAACCCACTTCTAATTTCTCCATTAAATTTCTTATTGAAATAATTTATTTTGTATTCACTTTGAATTATAATACACTCAGCACTTCACTTTATTATTTACTTTTTAAAATCCCTTAAACCACTTTCACTACTTTGACCTTTTGGGGCTTCTAGATGACATGTGAGGGTCCTCTAACTTCATAAGGCCATAACTCTCAAACCGTGAGGAGTTATGTGACGTTCCACATACCACCAGAAATGGTATGACATGTATTATCCATATAGAATAGTATTATCTGAAAATATTTCATATATCATACCGTTACCCATCAAACAAACTTGGGTCCATTACCCAAACCTGGGGTCTCCAAATTCTCATGGCCATAACTCTCTAACCGTGAGGAGTTATGTGACATTCTACATACCACCGAAAATGGCATGAAAAGCACTATCCATCTAGGATAGTTTCCCTAACAAATTCAATGTCCTTCATCTCATTATTCCACAATTAAGCATGGGTTCTCTTACTCCGCAGAGCATCTTCCCATGAGGGATTTCACCATAAGGGGACCACTTTGGAGTTCATCCATATTTACTTCTTATAAACCATGACAAAAAAATAATGAGCCATATTTACATCAAACAATCTTGGGTCCATTACCTAAACCTTTGTGCTATGGGGCTTTCTTCAAGGGTTGACATCAATGACAACCAACCTTAATCAACAAGAACAAGGATGAGTAGGCCATCCTGCACTTAATAGTTTAATGTTTCCTTGCATGAACACGTCTACTAGGATATGTTGTGGTTCTCATGCACTTTACAATGAGAACATGTCCCCAATTAGGAGCCAAATGTTATCCCCATTTTGTGGATAACTAAGGAGATGATGTCTCGAGGCCCTCAAGTTGCATATATGGAGTGTCGAGAGACTACATGACAAACAATACCCTTTGCACTGATGGAAAACCCACTCACCACGACATATGGTCACAGGTTTACAGATGGAATACACAACACTAGTTGGCTTCCAGAAGGAAGTGGACCTTGTTCCATGAGGTACAATTTAGTCTTATGGTGAGTATCATTTCAATATTTAAGACATTTGATTATGTTGTATCTTAGATTTTCTCTAGATTTAATGATAAGTGCTTGGACATTATTCCTTTTTCTCTGCTTCACCTTGGTGGTTAACATTGTGCCCTAGTAAGTGGTCTTCTTTGGGAATGGGTTTGTTGCTGCGAGATCCCTTAATGAGTCATCGTACTGTTCCCAACCATACTTACCACTTTCCATCATTGTTCCCCTCCATTTCCTTTTCTCTTGGGATTTTAGAGTATATTGACCCAAGAATGGGTTGTCCCTAATTATATGGGAAGAAGGGGATAAAGGCCCAGAGGGATTGGTGTTGGTTAAAAGATAAAAGCCTCATATAAACCTTCCAAATGCTTCACCCAAGGATCACCCAAGAAAACATTGAAACACTTATCTTTGAATAAAGTGGACCCAAAATATAGTAAAAAAATGCTTGAAAGGTTAGTTGAAGGATAGGAGGTCTCATCATGAGCCAACCTATCACATCCATGAATATCTAGTGGTATGAAATTACCATCATCTGGTCACCAAACCAAGGTAATGGCTCTCAGTTGCATGGATGAGAGAAAGGGGGTCTCATCACGATCCAACCTTCTCATTTCAATTAGGTGTTTGTGGGTGACATTGCCATCACCTGGTCACCACGCCAGGGCAGTGAACTTCAATCTATCCTTACTCTATTATGAAAGAAAATATAAAGAAATAAAGATAAAAGGCAATTTATGGGCTTGGAAAAAGTGCATTGTGGACAAAGGTACCACACACCCTCTATAAAGGCACCCATGAATGAGACACTACGACCCATTATATGTCATGAGCCATATTCCCATTGAGTCTTGATCCCATACACCTCATACACTTTACATGGCTTAGAGAGGGACCTCTTGGAAGCTCTCCTTGACCTAGGGCACGACCTACCCAATAGGACACCTCGTCAATCCTCCCATATTTAAGCTTGACAAGTCGCATAGTGTCTTTGAGTTGTTAATTGTTTGATATGGTGATATTTGATGCACATTCTTGGATGACTTATTTATTGATTGTATTAACTTATCATGATGTTATGACTTGACATCCTTGGAGGGTGTGTTCATTTGTCTTTGCAGGACCTAGTTGGTGGACAGTTTTGGGAGAACAAGCCTAGCTTGGGCTTCCATGGAGCTACAAGCCCACAGGTCAGATGTCAGGGGCCCACATGCCATATGAGAGAAATTAGGCTTGGATGACCTTGATGATGACTTGGAAAATCTATCCCACCCCCTACTTGCCAAACGATTTTCCCAAGAGGGGAAAAACGTTCCACTTTTGAGCTTGATGTCATGATCTTGGGGGCTAGGGAATGGTGGTGAGGTGCCACTCTTTGACACATGGAAATTTTGAGAGAAAGAGGGTCTTCACCATGATATGAGTTCCTATATGCTTGACACATGGCCTTTGGAGGCCTATCCATTCTTCTTCAACACCAACATTTTCCTCAAAGTGGCAAAATGTCCCCTAAAGGGGTGACGCCCTCCTAAATTAGGGTTTAATTTGTGCAAAAGGTGAAATTTTTAATGAATTGTTTAATATTGTTTTATTAAGGGGGAAATATTTGGGTTGTTGACCCCTAATGATCTTGTGTTTTATTCCTTAATTTGTGGACAAACCATGTTAGCTACTTTTAGTATAAATAGAGATCATAAGATCTCATTTTAAATCATAACTGGTCTGAAATTTTCGACCCTATTGGCTCTTTTATCTCTTGTGCACTTGTGTATGGCCATACTTATGAATGATTGATGGAAGAAGTGATGCACTATTCTTGGAAGGCTATTCTATTTCTATTGTGGTGGATTATCTTGGCATTTTCCCTTGAATTGGTATGGTTTTTATTTTCTTGCTATCTGTTTGTTTCAAGTCAAGGTTATTGTTCTAGGAACTAGGTGAGAAGTATGAGGGAATACACCCCCACCTTAGTCTTCATCACTTTATGCTTCATCTTTTTGTTTTGATGAGGGTTTGCTAAGAGAAGTATAAGGGCATACACCCTCTTAGCCTAAACCCTATCTTAGACAAACTTGCCTTGGGAAGTAAAAGGGCTTACACCCCCAAGGAGGTAGCTTCTCTAAGATCCTTTGACTCCATTAACCCAATAGTAAAGGCACTAGTCATACTCTTTTTTGCATTGGAGATATAAAATCGTTGCCTTGGGAAACACAATCTTTGACCTCTTGAAAGTTCTCTTTCTTGAGTAGTCTTCCCCCATTAGGGAATCCCATCTCTACCAACACTCTAATTGTTGTTACAAACTTTAACCTACAACCATTAGGGATGCATAACCCTAGCCACTAACACTCTCATAACTCCTAAACTAACCCTAGACTAGCTCTCTAACTTTGCTCATTTACTCTACTAACTAGGGCACATCTTTTGAGCTAGTTCTTGGAAAATTTTCATAGTTGATATCTATTGCTGAAAATTAGGGAAAACAAGCTTAACTTGATGATCTGACTAACATATATCATTGCAAGTTGTGTTTTCTTATGTCTTGGGCATGTACAATCATCCGAAGAAGTATTATACCTGTGGGGCAACAATTACTTGACCTACAAGGCATCTCTCCATATTTTATTTTCCACTTAGACTTGACCTCTAGGGGATTCACTTCCACTTACCTCTACCTCCATCTCAATCCCCCTAGGGTCACCAGGATCACCTCCCTAGAGTGACCTAGTCACCCTTGAAGTGAGGGACCTACATCAAGGTGACAGTGGGTGTAGGATTACCAAGTTGTAGCACTTATTCCTTGGTTGGGTCAGGCTTTTCCCAACCTACAAATTGTGATATAACACCTCCAAAGGCAATGTCCTATTCCTTCACTGTGAAAATTGGTTGTCATTGTCTTTTCCCAAGCCTAGGGTCTCTGCATCCATCCTTGGGCTTCAAGCCCTCATGAAGGTATGAATTAGTCATCTCCTCACGAATACATGTCTACTCAGAAAGGTCCTGCAAAGAAAAACAGGTATTCCCTCAAGGGGTTCATGAGTCACAAGTATCATAACAAGTAATCCACATCTAATAATAAAACCACCCGAACATGTGCATCAAACCCCCCTTTTCAAACCAAATTAATGCTCAGGGACGTTATACAATTTTTCAAATTTAGGTGTGGAAGGGGTCTCAAGGTGCTCTATTGGGTCAATCACTCCTCTGGTCCAGGGTGTTTCCTAAGTGAAACCTATCCTAGTCATATGTGCATGTGGGATGGTGTGGGGTGAACTTTTGGGCATGGGTTCATGACATACAAGGGTTTGTATTGTCTTATCTACGGGAGCCTTTGTAGAGGGTGAGTTTCCCTTTGTTCGTGATGCAATTTTTCCAAGCCCACTTATTTTCCATTCTTTTAGTTCTTTCTTGCATGTTTCAAGAAACAAGTTGGAGGCCACTATCTTGGCTTGGTGTCTAGATAACGACATATTTATTCACAAATACCCCATGGAAATGAGAAGGTTAGCTCGTGATGATACCCCCTTCCTCTCAATCATGTAACTGGGAGCCACTACCCTAGCTTGGTGACTAGATGATGGTAATGTCATACCACTAAATACCCATGATCATGATAGGTTGGCTCGTGATGAGACCTCCTATCCTCCAACTAACCCCTTGAGTATTCACTATCACTTATTTTTGTAGGTCCCCATTTCTTATAGAGAAGTGTTTCATTTATTTCTCAAGGCTCCCTGGGTGAAGCATCTTGAAGGTTTATGATTGTCTTTTATCTTTTTCCAGCTACTTTTATCCTCTCGGCCCTAGCCCCTTCTTCCCATGAGATAAGGTACAATCCCTTCTTGGTTCAGTACACTAAAAAGTCCCAAAAGGTGAGAATATGGAGGGAATGAAGCATGGAAAGTGACAAGTATGGTCAGGAATGGATGATGAATATTCAAAGAACCACCCAGTAGCAACCTATTCCCAAGGGTAACCAACTTACTAGGACATAATGACACCCACCAGGTTTAAATAAGGAAAAAATCATAAATTCCAAGCAAACATTTTGAAATCAAGAAAGATCTTTTGGAGCATTGTCAACTTCTTCAAATGTTAGAGTGACACTTACCATGATACCTGGACTCATTACCTCATGGATCAAGATCCATCACCTTCTTGGACCAGGCCAACGTGGTGAACGTTGGTGGTGGTGGTGTGTAGAATGAATCAATGAAAAGGAAGGGGCCCTCTAGGGCTATTCTTTGTCCATCTGGCACTCCATGTGTAAAACTTGCGAGCCTCAAGGCATGATATCCTTAGTTATCCCTAAGTTTGGGGGTAACATATGGCTCCTACTCGGGGACATGTGCTCACCGTAGAGCGCATGAGAATCTCAACATCTCTAGTATGACCTATGCCTGCTAAAACTCAAACAGAAATATCAGTGTATCTAGGGTGGTGATATCACCCTTTGTCCATATATGATAAAATCAAAATGAAAAATACATATCGAAAGAAAGAATTCCTAATCTAACATATAATATATACAAATTAAATAAAGCAACATGAAAATGAAACTAAATCTACACTAACATGATATGCATGGTATATACAATGGATCTAAATGCCTACCTACCTACACATACCTGTACTTACCTGCGTCATGTGGCAGGAGGTAAGTAGAGATTAAGGTGTATGGAATTCACGGGTAGCTTCAGAGCTTCCCCTTCAAGTGTGGACAACTTTAAATAATTTACTTCTTCTCCACCCATGATCTTGTATGGTCCCATCCATAAGCCATCAAATTTCTTATGCATGCCTGGATTTTCCTTTCTTTTGTCCCATAGCAATACCAGATCTCCTTCCTTAAAGTTTCTATCCTTTTCTTTGTGAACAAAATTTCCTTTAATTTTCTCCTGGTTTTGTGCCATTTGATTAAAAGCAATCCTCCTATATTCATCAAGTTCCACCAACTAATCGATTCTTTCCTGAAGCACCTCTTTGTCTATCATATAATATTGCGAAAGAAGAGGATGGGAATTTGGAAATTAATAGGAAACATGGCTTCCAACCCATATAATATCTCAAATGGAGTCTTTCCCATGGAAGTATTTGTTGTTGTGTGATCTTCCCACAGAGCGTATTTGATATTACTATCCCAAGCCTTCTTGTTCTCTCCCACAACCTTCTTGACAATGTTCATGAGATTCTTGTTTCTTGATTCTTCCAACCCATTCCCTTGAGGATAATAATTTGATGAGTGGGACAAAGTGATTCCATACTTGAAACATAATTCTACCAAAGTGAGGGAACTAAATTCCTTAGCATTGTCAGTGATGATCTTCATAGGTGTCTCAAATATAGTTATGATTCTCTCTTCCAAAAAATTGATGACAACTTCCTCAGTCACTTTCTTCGTAGGGATGGCTTCTACCCATGGCCTAGTGAAGTAGTCTGTGGTAGTCAGGATCCATCGATACCCATTTCTTGATTTATATTTGAATTCATCAATAAAATCCAAGCCCTGTTTCTGGAAAGGGGCTTCTACAACCACAAGTTTCAAAGGTTATGCAAGGAGCCTTTGTTTACCTATGAAGTATTGACAAGGTTGGCAGGACCAAACTTATCAATGGGTATCAGTGAAGAGTGTCTGCCAATAGTACCCTACTCTCAAAATCTTATGGGCAGTGGTACGGGAAACGAAATGACCCCCAAAGTATATTGAATGGAGCTCCTTCAATAAGTGGTCAGCTTCTTCTTTATTTACACATATAAGGAGGATTCGATCGAGATTTTTCCAACCTAGACCATCTTGGGTCAAGTAGTACTTCATAGCCTTGAGTCTCAAAGCCCTCCTCTTGTAATCTACTAAGTGATCAGGGAAATTCAAGTTTCTTAAGTAGTATATAATGTCGAAGTACCATTCATCATGTTCTAATTCACTCACCACCACGTTAACTTGCTCCATTTCCCCCATTTGTATAGCTTCCTCATTGCTCTTAGTTAACATTTGGTCCAAGCCTTGTACCTTTATAATCTTAGTGGGTTTTATCTCTAAGTCGTATTCTTGGATTTTGGACACCCATTTCCCCCTAGTTCCCATGCACTCTTGTTGGGATAGGACATCCTTTACTATAGGGAATGGTGCATAAGCTTTAATCTTACTAAATCCAACGTAGCCTCTAAAATGTTTGAGGGATTTGAATAAGGCATAAGCTTGTTTTTAATTAATCGAGTAATTCAATTCTGAGTCTCTAAGGACTTTTCTCATAAATGCGATAGGGTGTTTGTGGTTATCAACATACTTTTATAATAAAACCCCTGTGATGGTATCTTGAGAGGCAAAGGAGAATATCATGAAATCACGAGAGTAGTCAGGGCTGATCAAAACTGGGGATTTGGAGATTGCATCCTTGATATATTCAAAGTCCCATAAACTCTTATCATCCCACCTGAATACTACATCCTTTTTATCAAATAATTCATAGGTTTTACCCTCTCGACAAAGTTAGGAAAAAATCTTCGGATGAAGTTTATTTTTCTGAAAAATGACTGAAGAGATTTTTTGCTCGTGGGAGGGAACACATTTTTTATGGAATGGATCCTCTCAGGTTCAATAGAAATTCCTTTCTCTGAAACTATGTGCCCCAACAATTTTCCCTTACCTATTACAAAAATGGATTTCTTAGGATTGAGGGAAATACCATATTTCCTACACCTCTCAAAAACAGTCTTGAAGTGTGAGATATGAGTGTTTCTATCCTTTGACACTACCATGAGATCATCTTGGTGCATTTCTATGATTTTTCTAATCAAATATCTAAAATAAAATTCCATTTCCCTTTGAAAAGTTGAACCTACATTCATGAGGCCAAAGGGAATTCTTAAGTACATGAATGTTCCCCATGGCGTAGTGAACGTTGTTTTGAGTTGGTATTCCCTATTGACCAACACTTGATTGTAACCAGAGAATCCATCCAACATGGACATTATTCCAACCCCTATGATCCTTTGTAATAAATGATCCGTTTTTGGGAGGGGGTAGTTGTCCTTTAGTGATAATTGGTTAAGGTTTCAAAAATCAACGCATAATTGGATGTCACCACTTTTCTTTCGAAAAACTACAAGGTTTTAAATCCATAATGAGTACCTGATAGGGACTATGATACCAACATCCACCATCTTTTGGATCTCCTTTTGGATTTGGTTTGCAAACTTTGGGTTAATATTCCTTAATTTATGCCTGAACGGCTTAGCTCCCTCTACCAGGGGAATGGCATGTTGAATGACATCACCCCTGTAGGCCTTTAAGTAATCATAAGTTCAGGAAAAAACATCCTTAAATTGTCTCATAAGATCAAGTATTTCACTTCTCTCCGCCTCAGTGGTACCTTCTCCTATATTTATCATCCTTGGTTTGATCTTAGTTCATATATTGAACTCCAAAACCTTATCAATTTGTTCCTTAACATACCTCCCCTTGTAAACATCATGCCTATCAAACATATACTCTAGAGGAACACATCCCTTTGGGAAAGTATTATTATGCAAAATCACAACTTCAATATTCATGGATTCTTCCAAGAAATTTACTTGTGAGTCATAAAATTCCCTACTATTTTCCATAAATCTGAGGATCTGAACATCATCATCGAAAAATTTCCAATGTTCCATATTGCCAGGGATTGATGGTATAAATTTGACTTCCATATTGCACAAGTTTTGGAGGGGCCCTTCACAGGGTTGTAGGGTGTAAGGTGAGACAACTAAAGCATTATTTACATGATTTTCCTCTCTCGGGACTGCTTCAATTGATGCTACCTAAAATTATTTTGGGATGTCCCTGGCCAAATCCCGGTACCTTTTAAGTCTTTCATTATTTGTAGAAAAATTCAGTAGCAATTGAGAAACCACCAAGTATGAATCTCCAATGAATCTTAAGTGTTTTATTCTTCTATCAATAGCTAGATTAAGACCTATGATCAAATCTTCATATTCGACAATGTTATTTGTGCAATGGTACTCAAGCCTATAAGAAAAATAAAAGGTCTCTTTGGAAGGGGTGGTATGAACAATGATTGCTCCCGAGAAAAAACTAGAGTGAGCTCCATCAAACTCCAACATCCACATTCCATCATTCTTTTGGCATGGTTCCTCCTTGGATCCTTGGTCTAGGGCAAACCAATTTTGCATTCCATTTTTCACGCAGAGGAGTTTATCAATATGTTCTTCGAAGGGTTCAACCAAACATCTAGTGATAGTTTCCTTGTGAAGAGTGACAAATCCTCCTTTGGGATGGGGAATAAAAACTTCTAATCCTTCAAATTGGAAACTTCCACCTAATTTACCCACTAGGTCTTTGGACAATAGGATTCCCCGACTACTTGGAACATCAATTACAACCACATTGATTCTAAAATAAACATCAGGGGAAGTGTGCGGACTGACATTTAAGTCTTCAATAAGGCCATACACTGTAGTAGGGTTGGTTTCAATGTCATGCATATCCTTGTAAGGCCAATATATATCAATTCCTAATTGTTGCATAACCCCCCGAGTCATAATGTTCGTGGAAGCATCTGAATCCAAGATCCAATTATGGAGGAGGAAGTCGTTTATCTAGAGGGTAACAAAAAAGGGTGTGGGTTCGCCATATTTTCTTTCGATGTTTTCAACATGAAATATAATTGGGTAGTCCCTTTCTAGGACACTCTCTTCAATATCTTGTGGAAGTGAATGCCCATCCTTCTTGTTGGGTATTGGTTATATTATTTGCATGTGTGTGTGTGGGTGTGTCAGATTTGACAACTGCATCTGAAGATCCCAACTTCATTCACCCTTTGTGTCATGTGCACCGGGCGCTTTCCTTGGGAGGTCCCAGGGGGGGGCAGGATTGGCTCCCCCTAGTTATGCGCATCATTCGGGGCAGCTCCCCGAAATGTTTTTTTTTTGGGCGATTTTTGCTATTTTAGCGGATTTTGTTGTTTTTAGCGGTTTTCTAAATTAATCTTGGATTAAGGGATTAGGGTTTTGGTAGCTATGGAATACCTAAAATATTGTATATATTGTATTGTGAATGGTTAAATTAATACAATGAAGCATTGAAAAGTGTGACACCAAGGAAGGATGGTTTTCTCTCGGTTAAGGGTTTCTAGCGTAAATCTCTGTGTACTATGTGTATGAGCCATTGATTAATTTTTGTTTTCCTTAGGAGAATCTGTATGCATTGCTTTACTTCACAGGTTTAAAACTTACATGTGGTATCAAAGCTCATTTTTGGCTTCAGGGGGACGCCTTTGTTGTTGAGGGTTTGGCTCGGTCTTGATAGATCAAGTTTATCTTAGGTATGTGATAAACCTAGGTTCAGTGGGAGATTTTGCAGTGGTGATTTGAGTGTAGAAAGAGGAATGTCAAGCTCTTATAGAATCAATATTGAGAAGTTCAACGGTAAAAACTTTGAGCTATGGAATCTCAATATGGAAGACCTTCTTGTAGTCAAAGAATAATGGATCGTTGTGGATCCTGGTACATAGCCTACTGGTACACCGTCCACTGGTACACAATCTTATGGTACACAAACTACTAGTACACAACCTATTGGTATGTCAAAGGAATATTGGGAGAAGTTGGATAGAAGTGAAAGGAGTACTATTCGACTCTACCTAGCAAATTCAGTGTTGTTGAATGTCACGGGAGAATCTACAACCACAGAACTATGGGATAAGTTAGGGAATTTGTTTCAATCAAAGTCCCTGGTAAACAAGTTGTTTCTTTGAAATAAGTTGTATCATCTTAGGATGGAATATTGAGATTCTGTGACAGAACATATAAATGCCTTCAATAATCTGGTAAGTCAACTTGTCTCTGTTAATATTACGACTGCAAAAGAAGATAAGTGTATTACTTTGTTATGTTCTTTGCTAGAATCTTGGGATAATATGGTTGTAGCAATTGGTAGTACCACTCAATCTACATTGAAGTATGAGGATGTAGGTGCATCCTTGTTATCTGAAGAGATGAGGTGGAAAAACATGGATGGTCAGAGAACATATGCTTTATTTGTAAGAGGTTGTACCCAAGACAAGAATCCTGGTAAGTCTTCGAGGGTGGGAGATCTAAATATAAAGGTATATCTAAGTCTCCAGGAAAATACTTGAGGAAATGTTGGAAGTCTGGTAAAGCAGGGAATTATAAGAAATATTGCAAGTCTAAGAAGGTTGATAAACCAAAGGGATCTGATAATGCCTCTTCCACAGAGGAGAAAACCTCCACTGAAGAAGGAGGTGATGTTTACCTAGCATCTAAAGGTACACATGCAGACCGTGGTGTATGGTTGACTGACTCAGGTGTGTCATATAATATGACTCCTCACAAGGAGTGGTTCAATGAATATGCAAAATACGATGGTGGTGGTGTATTCCTAGGAGATGACTCAACAACCAAAATCATGGGACGTGGAAGAGTTAAGTTGTTTCTAAAATATGGAAGGATTATAACTCTCCCTGGGGTTCTTCACATTCCAAAACTAGCCAAGAGCCTAATATTTGTAAGCAAGTTCGATGATGCAGGTGTGGATACTGTATTGGGAAAGGGAACTTGCAAAATGGTACGAGGAGCAATGGTGTTGATGAGGGGAGTTCAGTGTGGAACTATGTACAAGTTGTTGGGAAGCACTTATACTAATGGGTGTAACAATTTTGTTGTCCCTGAGTAGAGAAATAAATAAGACAAGACCACTATTGTCCCTGGAAAGAAGACCATGTTGTGGCATCAAAGACTAGGGCATATTGGAGAAAAGAGCCTTCGAACACTACACAATAAAGGTATGGTTGAAGGTATGTCTAATTTCATTCTAGATTTTGATTTATTTGAACATTGCATATATGGTAAACATAATCAAGTAATATTCCCATATGGTGCTACAAGAGAAAAGGGGATCTTAGAGTTGATACACAGTGATGTGTTTGGACCTTTGTTTGTTCCATCACTAGGTAAATCTGTGTATTATGTTTCATTCATAGATGACTTCTCAAGGAACACGTGGATTTATTTTCTTAGAAAGAAATCTAAGGTATTGATAAATTTAAAGAGTTTAAGGCTCTGGTAGAAAATCAGACAGAGAATAAAATAAAGGTATTGAGGACAGATAATGGTGGATAATTCCACATAAATGAATTTGAATAATTTTGTAAGAAGTGTGGTATAGCAAGGCAGAAGACTACTCCATACACACCTCAACATAATGGAGTTGCAGAAAGGATGAATAGGACACTGATGGAAAAATTGAGGAGCATGATTAGTGGTGCCAACTTAGGACATGAATTTTGGGCAGAGGAAGTGGGTACAACATGTTACATGGTCAATCGATCACCCTCATCAGTGTTGGATGAAAAAACTCCACACGAGGTATGGACTGGTAAGAAACCCTCTCTTGAAAATCTCAGATTGTTTGGTTATGATGATTATGTACATGTTCCAAAGGAAAATAGGAGTAAGTTGGATAATAAATCCGAAAAGTGTATATTTATTGGTTATAAATATGGTGTGAAAGGTTATAATCTTTGGAACCCATAAACTAAGAATATTGTTTACAGTCGAGATGTTGTTTTTAGAGAGGTGAAAGATGTTCCCAAACATGAATTCCTACCAAGGCAAGAAGAACCTGATAAAATGGAGTTTGAGTTGGATGATGCAAAATATGAATCAACTGAAGAAGATGAAGTAGAAGAATAAGAACCTCATACCCCAATATTGAGGAGATCAATGAGGGAAAGAAGGCAACTAGAAAGGTATAATCCAGCTAATTTTCATTCTAGTTTTGATTTATCTATTACTGATGATGATCCCAGAATTGTCAAGGAAGTAGTGAATGCAAAGGATCGTAAACTCTAGAAGAAGGCCATGGTTGAAGAAATGGATGTCTTAGATAAGAATGAGGCATGGGATCTAGTTGAGTTACCAGCTGGAAGAAAATACGTTGGTAGAAAATGGTTGTTTAAGAAGAAGTTTAATGTAGAAGGAAAAGTGGAGAAATACAAAGCTCGATTAGTAGCAAAAGGTTATTCCCAGGTAGAGGGAATTTACTTTGGTGAGATTTTTTCTCACGTTGCCAAGTTAACTTTATTAGATTTTTTTTATCCATTGATGTTGCTTTTGATATTGAAGTGGAACAGATGGATTTGAAGACAACAATCCTACATGGGGATCTGGAAGAATAAATCTACATGAAGCAACCAGAAGGCTTTGTAGTGAAGGGAAAGAAAGCACTGGTCTGTAAGCTAAATAAGTCACTATATGGTATGAATCAATCACCTAGGATGTGGTACCAAAATTTTCACACATACATCCTTGGATTGGGATTTATGAGAAGCAGAGATGATCATTGTGTATATTCCAAGCAGGTAGGTAATCACTTCATTTATGTAGTGTTGTATGTTGATGACATGTTGCTGGTAGGAAATAACATGGATGTTATCAAGGAGGTGAAATCAAAGATATCCTCCAAATTTGACATGAAGGATCTCAGTGCTACTAACTTCATTCTGGGAATGGAGATTAAAAGAGATCGTGCAAACATGAAACTCTGGTTGAATCAGAGTTGTTGAGATGATATTGCAGAGGTTTAATATGCATGGAAGTAAATTGGTCAAGGTTCCTGTTCTTATAGGTGTAAAGTTATTTTCAAATCAGTGTCCCAAGACATAGGAAGAAGAAGAGGACATGTCCCATGTTCTGTATGCCAGTGCAGTTGGAATTTTTATATATGCAATGATCTATACTAGACTGGAAATTGCACATGTAATGGGAGTTTTGAGCAGGTATATTTCAAAACCATGGAAGGAGCATTGGATAGAAATAAAGAGGGTCTTTAGGTATTTGTGTGGCACTACCAGTTATGGATTGTGCTACCAAGGAAGACCAAGATTGGACAGAGTGTTGGGCATACATGGGTTTTTTGATGCAGAATGGTCTATAGATCTAGATCACAGAAGATATACAAGTGGGTATGGGTTTAACCTATTTGGAGGAGCAATCAGTTGGATGAGAAAAAGATAGGTTGTAGTGGCACTCTCAACTACAGATGTTGAATACATGGTAGCCACTCATGCAAGAAAGTAAGCAACATGGTTACATAGATTGTGTTCAGGTACTGGGTTGGTGCAACAAGCAATGAGGTTATATTGTGACAGTCAAAGTGCAATCTTCCTAGAAAAGAACCCTTCTTATCATTCAAAGACAAAGCATATTGATGTTCAATATCACTTTGTGAGAGACATAGTTGAACAAAAGAAAGTGTTGTTGGAAAAGGTTGACACTTTTGAAGAATGTTGCAAATTCATTGAAAAAGTTTGTGAGCACAAAGAAGTTCTCCTGATGTAGAGTAACAATGAGCATTGTTGCCCTAGATTTTTGACTATGTAATCCTATGAACCCATGTATGCAAAGAAAACAACAAGTGGGAGAATGTTGGGTATGTGTTATATTCTTTGCATGTGTGTGTATGGACGCATCAGATTCGATAACTACGTCTGACGATCCAAAATTCCTTCACCCTTTGTGTCATGTGCACCAAACACTTTCCTGGGGGGGGCAGTATTGGCCCCCCTTAGTCACACGCAACGCCCCAATTTTTTGGGGGGGTGGTTTTTTCTATTTTAGCGGATTTTTCTATTTTTAGCGATTTTCTAAATTAATCTTGGATTAAGGGATTAGGGTTTTGGTAGCTACAAAATACCTAAAATATTGTATATATTGTATTGTGAATGGTGAAATTAATAAAATGAAGATTTGAAAGGTGCAAAACCAAGGAAGGATAGTTTTCTCCTGGTTAAGGGTTTCCATCGTAAATCTCTGTGTATTGTGTGTATGATCCATTGATTAATTTCTATTTTTCTTAGGAGAATCTATATGAATTGCTTTAATTCACAGGTTTAAAAATTACACTTCTCCTCTTCTTCTTCAAGGTCTGGCATGAACTATACTTCCTCAAGTTGAGGAGCCATCAAATCACACTAGGATAACCCAGGGGGAAGGTTGTTGGGTTTTGATAAATCATGTTGATCCTCTAACTCATTATCCATGACATGTTGTGAGTATCTTTCTGCATCCTTCATATTTGAAAACCAAGTGCTCCATTTACCTATAGTAGGGGCCTTAGAGTATGGGAATAGTTCTATATCATCACCTAACTTTGGTACTTTTGAGGAATCATACCTTTACTTCATAACGTTCATCTCGTTAACTTGTATTTCATGGATTTGTATTAAAATGACAACCTCATTTTGGATGGAATCAATCTGGGGAATGGTGATGGGTTCATACCACTTTAGTTTTTTTTCAAGTTGACAAGCAAGACTTTGTGCCTCTTTGAGATATGTTGGAAATTTGTTCCTTAGGAGGAATTGAAAGTCTCCTTCAAAGGCCTTTAGATATTGTCCCAAGATATCTTCTTCTGGAAAGAAGTTAGAAGTGATTCGACTAAGTAGTGTATTGAATCTATCATTGAACTCCTTGACAGACTCTCTGTCTCGTTTATGAATCTCCAAATATTGCGTAAAGAGGAAAGCCACATCTTCCTTCACGCCCCATATTTGCAAGAAAAATTGCTCTAAATCCTCACATGTTCTAAGACTCTTACTTGGCAGGTTGATACACCATTCTAGCCTCTCTAGTAAGTGAAGCTAGGAGAAGTTTCATGAACACATGTGGGTGTTTCTTTCTAGATTCGTGGAGGTCAAGGATTTCACAAAATTGGGACCATTGTATGTTTCCAAAAGCCCCATTTTCCCTAGAGAACTCAGGTAGCCATGAGGAATCCTCCCTAGGCAAGTTGTGTGAGCCTCCCTTGATATTATTTAGATTCAAGGGACTGAATATCTCCTTACGATACCACTTCGGGGGAGCCATAAGATAGTAAGGCATGTACTTTATTCCACTACGACTTGTCATCAATGGAGTCGCCAGATAAATTTTTCAAGATTATCAAATGGAAAGAGGGAATCACCCTCATTAGATTCACTAGGTAAGCTTATAAAGTAAAAAGGCTTTGAGGAAAGGCTTACCAAATATTTTTCGTTTGAGGAAAAATGACTTGATGTTCCCTGGCAACGACGCCAAAAATATTATCGCACAATATGTACTTTCTCAAAGCCAAAGAAAAGTGAAGAAGATTGGTGTAACAACATGATTTCCTATCACTGTCACCTCAATAGGAGATCCCCACATTTTAGGAGTAGAAGGATATCTACCCCAAGGGAGGCATCCCTGGTGACATAAAGAGTTGGGTAAGCTAAGGATAGGATAAAGATAACCCCCCTATCACCAGTCACTCAAGTCAAAGGTGTCACAAAGATTACTTCCAGGAGGGATGAAGCAAATGAAGATGTTGAAGTGTACCTTCCCGAGAAAAGACAACAGAGAAAATATATGGTAGTTTCAAGTACAAATATGATAGTAAATCTTCAAGAGACAGTAAACCAAGTGAAATTATGCTAGCTGATATAAAAATGCAGTGAAATGAAATTTTACAACAACAAAAGTATTTTGTAACAGCTTCAAGAAATATGCCTCAAAATTGCTTGAAAATATGGCATTTATTACTTGGAATGATATTAACTTGTCAAAGGCAAATTTTGAAGTAATTAGCTAGCAATTTATATCAATTATGCAGGAAATTTGTTTCTTTTAGATGGATGTAGAAAATATTTATAACAACAACAATAATATTAGTGTTTTATGCTAATTTAGTGTTAGTATTTGTTAGAAAAATCTTGAGAGAGTAAAGTTTGAGTGTTTGTTTGATCAATCATTCACTAAGCAACTGGACAAGTGTATTTCTTGGGCTTATGGAGTCAATGAAAACAACAATATATATTGGGAAATGATAATGACAATTCTTGTCAAAGGAAAGAGGTAGATGCAAGAGGTGTTGGCACTTCAAGGCCTCAAACATCCAAGTCTTAAAATGGGTTTTGCTAGAGAATAAACACTTTTAGGCCCTAGCGCACCTTCTTTCCTTAGAATTTTGAAAAGTATTAAACAATTAGAGTGAAGCTACAAGAGATATAGCACTTTAGGGCTCTAGTATCTTACTTCTAAAAAAATTATACTTGACAAATTAAACTAGTAGAAAAGTTATAGGGAGAAAGAAGCACTTAGGTTTCTCCCCTAAGGTTTAAACAAGCAATTTCATAATCTTAAACATGAAATAAACAAAATTTACCACAAGAATTCATTACATAAACAAAAATTCAGATTTTCTACTTACTTTACCAAGAATAATCAAGTAAAATCCTAGTCGAAGACCTTTCCACCATGAAAAATGCCAAAATACACCATCATAAAGCTTCCCCAGGAGATGTGCCTTAGTAATTTCAGCCAATAGACTCAATAGGGGTGAGCATTTCAGTCCAAACTTGTTGTGTGATGAGTTATCATGAAAAATGAAATAAGTTGCCATATTTATATGGGAAATCCTGGCTTATTTCCCCAAAAGTTGTGTCTTTTCACAAAACAGAGCCTACATGTCAATTTGCCCTTTAAAATTTAAAATTAAATTAATTTTCATATAGTAAACCCTAAAGAGGGTGTTGTAATACTTCCTAGGGTGATGTTATTCCTCCTCCATGACACGTTGAGGTATCCTAGCTGAGCATGGGGCCTCCAAAGGCCAGAAATGTAATCTAATATCTCCAAGTATCAAACCCTAGCCCTGGGTGACATCATGGGGCTACTAGGGTGACATACACGGTCTCCAAATCCAATGTCTAGGTGGGGAAGGGTGGCCCCTCATCATCTAGGCTTACCAGGGTGCCTCCAAAAGAAACATCATCTTCCTTCATTGTGCAAATTGGTTGTCAATGTCTTGCCCCAAGCCTGGGGTCTCTGCATCCATTCTTTCACTTCAAGCCCTCATGAAGATCCAAATTGATCATCTCCTCATGAATACCTGTCCAATGGGAAAGGTCATGCAAAGGAAAATAGGTATTCCCTCCAGGGGTTCATGAGTCACAAATATCATAACAAGTAATCCACATATAATAATCAAACCACCTGAACATGTGCATCAAACCCCCCTTTTCAAACCAAATAAATGCTCAAGGACATTATACAATTTGTCAAATTTAGGTGTGGGATGGGTTTCAAGGTGCCCTATTAGGTCAATCACTCCTTTGGTCGAGGGTGTTTCCTAAGTGGAACCTGTTGCCGTCCTAATACACACTTACAAACGTGAGCTAAGTCTGGCTCACTTAGTGTGTCCTTGGAGGCACAATGCCTACGTTCACAACCCACGTTGTCACTTTGATCGAAACCTCTTCTGTCTAAGATCACTCTTAGGGAAGCCAAGGGGGGTAGTCCCTATTTTCTAGATTAGTTTTAGAGTTAAGTTCTAGGAGTTAGTTTTAATTCGTTAAGGCTTGGGGGGATTCTAATCCTAAGATGCACAAGCAGCAATGCAAGATGAAAGGTTAGTATGTTAAGCAAACATTTTCCTAGGGAAACTAAGACTAGTGCCTAAGATTGGGCAAGGGGTCAACTAAAGTTAAAGGGTGATTCATTACAAGTAAGGTTACAAGATATACAAAAGAATAACTAAATCAAATATTGAGTACAAGATTTACAAGTAAAGAATACTAATACACAACAAACAAGATAACCACTTTAATTATTTTTTGTGCAAGATACAAGGAGATCAAAGCATCATATTACATTTATGAGATCCTCATCAATACATCACAATACGTCAATAAAGAATATTTATGAGTTTTAAGCACAAGTATTATGAAGATGAAGAACACCCACTCTTAGTTATTAAACCCACGAAAGTGTTTAGAGATTTAAGTCCAAGGTTGAATTATTAAGCCTCCTTAAGATTATTAAGTTTTAGTTACTGTTATTAAGCTTTCACCAAAGCCTCCTCCTCTTATTGCCAAATGACTGTTGGATGCTCAAGAAGTGTGACAACAAGGCCTACCCTAGCTTCCCAGGTCAGCCCGAAAGATTGAGTTCTTACAGAAAGGACGCTCCACGCCATGAGACCGTCCCCAGCCTAATCACCTTCCATTGCCCCTCAATCCCCATTTTAGATGGTGAACATGGTGGTCTAAGGTACCCTAAAGAGTCTATTAAGTTAATATATGAATTAGGTAGAATTTTAGGAGTGTTTTAAGGATTTTATGACACTTTTAAAATGTGATTTAGTGACTTGTCTGAAACTCACTTCATCCTCAAATGTGTTACTTAAGATTACCAATGAAAGGGCATTAACACATATATGCTATGTGAGAGCAAATCACTTAGCTGCACAAATAGATAGCTTGAAATTTAAGAAATAAATTACAAAGGCAAGAACAACTTGCCAACCAAGAAATGAAGGACAACCACACTTATCTTATGATTAAGAGCATTTAGATATGAGCATTAAGTGTGAGAAAGAAAAAGATTTAAGTTTTTGCCTACACTACCAACTTAACCAAAAGTTACTTCAAGCATGTGGAAAATGGCCTTAATAGATCATAGTAATAAATAAAAACACCATTCACTTATTGAAGCGTTTAAACATTTAGAGTTATAGATCTAAGCATCTAGGAAAAAGATTTAAACTTTGAAGACCTTGAAGCATGCAAGTAGATCTAATTAATTTATTATGCCCAATATGCTTAAGCTAAGGGTTAACAATGTATGAGATCTAGATCTAGAATATTTTAGAACATCAATCACTTAGATCACAATCATATATTAAAACCCTAACCTTACCACTTGGGGTATTCCTCTCCCAATAGGTAGGCAATTAATTAGCTTTCTTAATCTTTAAGAAATATTGAGAAAAAGAGAGAGGCAAGCAAGCAAGAGAATGGAACAAGGAGAAAGACAAGAAGCAAGCAAACCAAGAAAACCCCCAAACCCCACGTCCTAGGCTAAACAAGGGCAAGAAAAATGAAAATAGGACAAATCTATGCTAAGCCCTAGCTACCCCAAGGATCACACATGGGAGGAGGTTGTACCACTCCTTCTCCCACAACTATGAGCCACTAAATGAGCAAGAAGAGGAAGAAGAAATGCTCAAAATCTCTAAAAAATGAAGAAGGAGGTTGAGAAATAGCTACCAATCCCTTTGGGGGGTCTTTGAGTGTTGTGTGGATGCCTTTGTGTAGCCAAAACCCCTCTCAACCAGATCTGAACCTGCAAAAACCAGCAAGGTATCCTTGCTGGAAATGCTACACACAACCAAAAGAGTGAAGAAAAACTTTTGCCTTTTTTAGGGCAAAATTTTTGCTTGAAAAAATTTTTGAAATTTATTTATTATGATGACCATACAACTATATTATGCTAGCTGAAATATGGATTGAAAAGAAATATAAGGAGAAAGAGCAATAGAAGAAGCTTGCTTGGAGTGTATGAGAATCTCAAAGGGGGACTCTTCCAAGAGGCACCCTAATGAAACCCTTGAAGTTCAACCTGCAAAACTTAACATAATAGCATGTATACAATGGATAATATGGAGGGTTAAACTAATAAAGTGAAATACTTGCACCCTATCTAGCTAACCACATATATAGATCTACAAGACTAGTCTTAGCAAGATCTACTCAAATAAAATACTTTACCTAAGATCCATTCATGCAACCATCATATCAAATTGAAACAAATTTACCTCATGTGTTGTAAGAACCAAAATACTTATAGCTCTTCCCAAAATCCTCCAAATATTATTTTATTATTGCATCAAGAAATGGGATCTTGGAGAAATACTTGCTCCAAAACCCTAAGAGAAGAAAAATGAAAATGGATGGAATAGCTCTAGAGAGAGTGGAAAATCAAGTAGCATAACACTAGCTCAAGATATGGTGAATTGGGAGTGAGGAAATGGATCTATTTATACTTGGAGAGGCAAACCTACCTCTCTTGGATCAATTCCAAGTGTCCACCACCAAGCACAAGATGAGATCCCAAGGCTAGGGCACACCATCTAGAGTTTAGATCGTAGATCTAGGGTGTAGATGGGTGTGGGACGTGTTGGGATCAAGCAAAAGTGTAGTGGAAGGTTATGGGATGCGTGCCAAGGGAGAGAAAGAGGCCCTAAATAATAAAAACGAATTTTCCTTGGAGATCCACAAGAGGGGGGGGTAACTCTCCTTAGAGGGCGCACCACTTGGGGGAGATCACATCGATCAAGGATGTGGATGAGTGAGGGAGTGTTGGGATCAAGCAAAAAGGAAAGTGGGAGGATAGGAAAAGTGTGCAAAGGGATATATTTAGTCTCCCCTTAATTTTTTCATTATTTTTTTTCTTTTTGGAGACTTTCTAGAAGGGAGGCACACCCCTCTAGGCAAAGTGACGTTTTTTCTTAATGGCTAGGTGGAGGGGTGATGTGAGGATTGGAAAAGGTTAGGAAAGGTTAGGAAAGGTTAGAAAAGGTTAGGAAAAATCTCTCACACCTTTATCCATCTTTACATCATCCTCTAACTCATTATTACAAAATTACATTTTTGCCATGTTTGGACTTTAGCAATTAAAATTGTTGTTTTTTACTGACTGAGACTCTGGGTGGACAAACCCATAGCAAAAGTCGTCCGAATGAGTTGAAACTTGGTCCATGGATATAGGGGGTGCTATTCCATTTATTTTGAGCACAAATACCCCTATCAAAAGTCCAAGGACCTAATTTTTACAATATTTGCTCAAAAATAATTAATTAATTAAATAATTAAACCTCCAAACTTAGGGAAATTTAATTAAAAATTAATTAATTAAAAAAAAATGACTTAAACTCGATGGAATTCAGCGAAACTTTCTAATATGTCTTGCATTTTCATTTACAATGATTCCCTATAATAGTTACCAAAAGATAAACCCACTAGAACGTCATTCACCACTTTGGAGGAATTATTGCAAGTGTGAAGGAAAAACTCAAGGGAAATCAATAAGGCTAAAAAGCCCAATTGATAACCTGAGGATAAAAAAAACCTCGGTGAAAGGAACTCTTCCAATGAACCGATCCCAAGGTAATTGACCTATACATGACTCATGCAGACCTATTACATTATTAACCCACGCAGGGGTGCGGAAATTCCAGTTACAAAAAGAAGTGATGGGGCCAAACAATGCCCTTAGAACCAAAGTCTTTGACAAATTTGCATCTGATGATGCATCTCTTCATGGAACATGGATTTGACCACCTATGTTGGAGAGGCGGTCAACATAACCTATCCTAGTCATGTGTGCATGTGGGATGGTGTGGGGTGAACTTCTGGGAATGGGTTCATGACATACAAGGGTTTGTGTTGTCTTATGTATGGGCGCCTTTGTAGAGGGTGAGCTTCCCTTTGTCTGAGATGCAATTTTTCCAAGACCACTTATTTTCCATTCTTTTATCTTTTTCTTTCATTTTTCAAGGAACAAGTTGGAGGCCACTATCTTGGCTTGTTGTCCAAATAACGACAATGTCATTCACAAATACCTCGCAAAAATGAGAAGGTTGGCTCGTAATGAGGCCCCATTCCTCTCATTCATGTAACTAGCCACTAACCTAGATTGGTGATCAAATTATGGTAATTTCATACCACTAAATACCCATGATCATGATAGTTCGGCTCGTTATGAGAGCTCCTATCCTCCAACTAACCACTTGAGTATTCATTATCATTTATTTTTGTAGGTCCCCATTTCTTACAGAGAAGCATTTCATTTCTTTCTCAGGGATCCATTGGTGAAGCATCTCAAAGGTTTATGATTGGTTTTTATCTTTTTCCAACTACTTTTACCCTCTAGGCCTTTATCTCCTTCTTCCCATGAGATAAGGTACAATACATTCTTGGGTCAGTATACCCAAAAGTCCCAAAAGGTGAGGAGATGGAGGGAATGAAGCATGGAAAGTGATAAGTATGGTCGGGAATGAACAATGAATCTTCAAAGAACCACCCAGTAGCAACCTATTCCCAAGGGTAACCAACTTAATAGGACACAATGACACTCACCAAGTTTAAATAAGGAAAAAAGCATAAATTCCAAGGAAACGTTTTGAAATTAAGAATGATATTTTTCAACATGGTCAAATGCTTCAAATATTAGAGTGACACTTACCATGATACCTAGACTCATTACCTCATGGAGAAAGATCCATTGCCTTCTTGGACCAGGCAAGTGTGGTGGACGTTGGTGGTGGTGGAGTGTAGAATGCATCAATGAAAAGGAAGGGTCCATATGGGGTTATGCTCTGTCCCTATGGCACTCCATGTCTACAACCTGCGGGCCTCGAGACATGATACCCTTAGTTACCCCTAAGTTGGGGGGTAACATCTCTCATCTGTACCAAAGAGTTGTCTACATTGAACTACCTTTGTTTCCATGGGGATTTGAATTATTAATTCATGGAAGATTAATCGAAAAAGTATGAAGATTATATTGTCGTATTCATTTTGGGACAGTTGTCAAATACAAAACGATAAAGAATCATGACCCCTCAAGGTATATCAACTGACATAAATAAATACATTAATTAGTCCATATGGGTGAAACCCTTCATGATGGACACCAAAGAAATATTATAATCTGTACATTAATGAATGGAAGGGTTAGGTCATAGAATTATAAGGTTACAAAATTTATTTAGAAAAGTTAAAAAGGGAATATATTATTATACTCCAAGTCCATCATATATTGTAAATCAGGTTCTATTACGAAAGGAATACATAAGGGTATTTAAAGTTTTTAAATCACTTAATTGCCAAAGAGAAATAAAAGGGGACTTAAAATGGTTTTTAAGGAATATTTTTTTTTAAGGTTTTCCAATTTTGTGTTTCATATTATTAACATTCAAAGGGAGTATTAAAGACAAAAAGATTAACATTATTATTGGTTCAAACCATAAGGAAAATTACATCAATGTTGATTGTGCAAATAAATTATTAATTCCAGAGCCAAGTATAATAAAACAGAAAAGGCACTTTTGGCGATGAATATGAAATTAAGGACTTACAAGTAACAATTGATGGTTATATATACATATCCAAATTCAATGTTACAACTATGTTTATAAAATAGGTTGGAATAATTCTCGATTCAACCTGGCTAGAAACATTGGGTACCTTCATCTTAAACATGGAGAAAAATATTTTGACATTCTAATATAAGAAGAAGAAAAAGATAACATTGCAGAACATTACAATGAATCCATGTTCAGAAGCTACCTCATCAGAAGACCTTAAAGATATCTCAAAGATCATCCTTCAAGATAATCAGGAGTCAGTACAAAATATGTAGAAAGAAGTTGAAAAGGTTATTGTTGATCAAAATGAAGAATTTTCCCACCTTACAAATCATAGTCAAAACTTAATCACGCAAATTAAAAAGTTAAAAGGTGAAAATGAGTTGTAACAAGAAACGTTAAAGCAACATACTAGAAAGGAATCACTCATTTATAAAGGAATAATGATTGATCCCATTGAAATAAATAAGTCGTTGGATGTTGAAGTACAAATGATGGAAATTCCAAGTGAATTTGCTAATACAAATTCAATGATCATCAACGCAACTTAGGTATATGAAAAAGACATAATATCAAAAGTTAATCAAGAAAACACTACAAGTATGAGAAGGAAAGATTAGGTTACAAAGACATATTATCAACATCCTAATCACAAGAGTGGATGCTTTAACCAGTCAGTGTATCTATGTAGTAAAACTTGATAGATATAGGTACATTACAATCTACATTGCTAAGAACAAAAACAATATTCAAATTATATTTTGAAGAATATTAATTCCAGTATAATTTGGTCGCAAAGTAGAAGTCATGCTATGAACCAATGCCTTGAGAATGATAAAAAGTCAATGAATAACAATCCACTTCAAGGGGGAAACCTCCTTTTAAAATATATTCAATGTACAAGATGAGATATGATGAGAAAATAGTATCCTAAGACTAGGTCTCCTTGGTACATGTATAGGCGAAAAAGGGTACAATTATAATGAAAGGGTGCAATGAAGGGTACTAGCCTACATACACATATAACACTATAAATTTAATAATTCAATATCTATGTATTAATAATGGTTTTTATACATAACATGGGGCTTTTTCTAGGGATTAGCATGCCCCTCCCCTTCAAGAAAGTGTTGTCCTCAACACTTGACTAACCACAAGTGTTTCTACATGAAGAAATCATCTTCCCATGTTGCCTCTTCCACTGGTATGTTCTTCCATTTGACGAGGTACTCTATAATTGATCGATTTATCAATTGTTTAATCCTTGTTTCATGGATTGTTTATGGTTATAATATGATTTTCCCGTCTTCATTAATATCTGGTAAAATAGTTTGGTCTGGGATCTTATTGTCAATTACCTCCTTTAATTTACATGTGAAGATGGAGGCAACTCCAATTTGTAATCCATACTTTCAATACTTTGCACAATCTTATAGGGGCCATAATATTTGGGTGCTAATTTATTGTCCTTCTTTTGTTTCTTGAGGGACATCTGTTTATATGGTTGTATCCTCAGAAACACTCAATCCCCCACTTCAAATTCCTTTTCATTTTGATGTTTATCTTATTGTTGTTTCATCCTATTTTGTTCCATAACCAAGTCATCCTTCAATAGTTTGAGAACCTCTTGTTGGTTCCCTATGTGTTCCTCCATTTCTTGAACCTTTGCAGTCCCTTTCAAGGGTGATGTGATGGATGGAGGATGATATCCATAAAGTTCTAGAAATAGGGGCATTTTTTATGAAGTATGGAAGGATGTGTTGTACCACCATTCTTCCAAGGGAAACCACTTGACCCATTGTGTCTATTTATCAGATGAAAAGCAAAGAAGATATCATTCTAGACATTTATTCACAATATCAATTTTCTCATCGGATTGAGGATGGTAAGATGAGTTGTGAACCAATTGAGTACCCAAACAAGAAAATAATTTAGTCCAAAATTTTCCAATGAAAATTAGTTCTCTATCACTTACAATAATCTTGGGGACTCCATATAGATTTTGAATTGTTTCCATGAATGTTGTGGCTATTGTACCTTCTCTAAAAGGATGAGAAAGAGAGAGAAAATGGGTATACTTTGTTAGTTGATCCACTACTACCATGATTATAATGTTTCCTTTATATTTGGGTAAACCTATAATAAAATCCATTGAAACTTCTTCCCAATGTTGACTTGGGATAGCTAATGGTTGTAGGAGACCTAGATTCTTCATTATCTCTCCCTTATTCTGTTGGAATACCACACATTCAAACAAAATCTTTTGAACATTAGTTTAAATTAAGACCTTCCCCAGAAAAAATCATTCTTGATCCTCTGGTACATTTTCAACAATCTTGAATGTCCTCCTATAGGAGAAGTGTGCAATTACAAAAGGACCTTTTGTTTGAGTTGAGAATTCTTACATAAATATAAGTGATCATGATACCATAGAAAATCATTATTCCATACAAAATTATCTGATGAAATGGGGTCCTCTTGTAGTTGTTAAATGATCTTGCTTCCATTCTTTCCTTGATTCTTCCACCCAATTAGATCAAAAAATGGAATAACACATAGTGGACCTTATATTTCTTGTTATTTCCTTGAAAGCACATATACCACAATATTATGTTTTCATTTTTTGTAAATACTTTCAAAGTCATAAACTAGCATCTTTGTAACCCATTTTTGTTTCTCTTATGAAGATTATTGTTGCTTCAAGAAGTACTTGAAACTATCATGATATATTTTTACTTTGAAGTGTCTTCCTATTAGGTAAGGACGCCATTTTTTAATTGCATGTAGTATGGCCAACATTTCTTTTTCATAAATGGGTTTAAGTTTTTTCCTTTAAGTCGGATACTTTCAAAATGGCCTTCCTTCTTGCATTAAAACTGCACCAATGCCATGGCCTGAGTCATCACACTCCACAATAAAAAAAAAATTGAAGTAATGTGTGGCCAGGACGGGAGTTGTACACATATCCTCAAGTTTTTCAAAAGATTCAATTGTTGCTTGAGTCCAAGAAAATTCTTCCTTCTTTAATAATGATTTTAGAGGTGCTTCTATTTGACCATAGTTCTTCAAAAAATTGTGGTAATAGCTTGTCAATCCTAATAATCCTCTAAGTTTCTTCATGGTTTTGGGAATTGGCCATTCCCTCATAACTTTGATTTTGTTAGGGTCCACTTTTAAACCTTCATGAGATACAATATGACCCAAATATTCCACTTCTTGAAGCCAAAAGGCACACTTGAAAGGATATTCATAAATTTTATGCTCTTCCAATAGTTGTAATACTCTATCAAAATGTTATACATTCTCTTCCCAATATTTTTTGTATATTAGTGTGTCATCAAAAAATACTAACACAAATTTTCTAAGGAAGGGATTGAAAATTTAATTCATCAAGTTTTAGAATGTTGAAGGTGCATTAGTAAGTCCAAATGGAATAACCAAAAAATAATCATGACCTTCATGTGTTCTAAAGGTTGTTTTTGTTGGACACGCCTACCACACTTAAAGGGGGGGGTGAATGAGTGTGGGGATATTTTTCCCAAAACTTCCTTCTTACACAAAACTCATTAGTTAGAATTCTACATTAACTCATTACTCATTGCTTTCATTAATAATCAGTTAGATGTGAATACATATCAGCAACATATATCAGCAATATATCATCAACAAATCATCTTCACAAGGAACACAAGATGTATGTACAATTTTTCTTTTTATTATGGACTTCAATCCG
>ML840481.1:7240-34437 GCA_009831015.1 Picea engelmannii | reverse complement strand
TTTGAGTTTCCTTTCACTCCTTTGGGTCACCCGACGCAAGTCACAGTATCCATTGCACAGTTTTGGTCCATGTCATGTTTTGCTGTTGTGCCTCAGTGTTCAAGGGAAGTATCCACTCCGAGAGTCAACCATCCCAAATATTTTTGTCTCAAAACCCGTGTTAGTCCATGTTCTTTTGATCCATCAATTACATCTCTATGTCCGTTTCATGTCGTTGATGAGGGATACATCAAGGCCCTCCCTCGACGAGTCTATTCCTGTCGACTTCAACACATTATACGGGAATTAGGCTTAGAAACTAATCAGTACTTTGGGACCTACATGCCTCAATGGCAGGCCTCCTCACATTCGACAATGGGTTTACATCATTGACCTTTGATCGAATGATTCCACGAATGTTCGACTTCAACTCATCTATTCACGTTCGATGGGATGTACTAAGATACCTTGGGAATCATTGACATTAATGGTGATCTCCCTCGCACTTGTTAACGATTTACCTCATTGACCAGTAATCAAGTGGTTTCTACCATGTTCGACACCAAGACATCTATTCACATGGTTAGAATCGTATCACGTAGGGATTGGTTAGAAGACCCTGGGTTGAGTAATTCACCTTGCTATATGTTTCACCCAGGTTGCGAAGGAGTTCTGGACACAAAACACGTCCATTGTTACATAGATCCACTTTGTATTGGTCGTGGCTATGTCTTGTCATTTCGTAGATCCACTGTGTATTATTCGTGGCTACGATTAGTCTGAGTCATCAAAGTATAGATCCACATTGTATCTTCGGTGGCTATGCCTTTTTGTTACCAATACTATTATGGATCTGCAGTGTATACTATGGAGGCCATATCTGAAATCTTGATCATCCAAGCATAGGCATGCCTGCCTTGGGTTTTGAAATATGTCATGATATTTGTTGGATGTTTGTGTGCAACTTTCGTCAGGTTCTCCGAGTCTATACCCTTGTTTGAGCATCTACAAAGAATTTCAGTCATCAGTTCGCATCTTCTGACTTCATATTTTGGGGTGCATTCTGTTACATGTCAAAATTGCTCAGATGGATAAGTGTCGCATTGTCCCTATCAGTCGTCGTAAGTGTCGCATCTTCCCTACAACTTTCGCAAGTGTCGCAAGTTGATTATTAGTGTTGCAAACAATGCTCAGACATGATGTCGTGGTAACGATGCTAAGGAGGCACTTATGACACCTCATATGACTGATTTGAAGGTCAAGAACTGATCCACTGGAATCAAATAACTCTTGACACCTGAAAGAGGCCCTGTAACACTGATTTGGAGGGGGAACGCTCCCCTACTATAGCTGCAGAAGCGTTGGCGCTCCTCTACTATGATTCAATGAGCGTTATAACGCCCTTTAGGCCCTTCTGGAGGAGCACTGCTCACCTTAAGAGCGCTGTCTCTTTTCCAAGGCACTCCAGGAGCGCTACAACGCTCTGATACCCCTTTTGGGGGAGCGCTCCCTATTCTGGGTCAATTGTTAGCCCGTTGAGTCGAATGAGGAGGAGATCATTCGATATTAGAAGACAATTGTGCTCAAATTCTCGATTTCATCAAAAGATCCCTGATCTAAGGAGAAGGTTCCCAACTGGTTCTAAACATAAATCAAGAGGTTAGGCCCTTCCTAATATATATAAACATGCTCTATGATGGTAGAAAGGGGGAAGAACTGAACATATGAAACTTATGATCTTGGAGGAAACTGACAGTCAACCAAAGGAGAGTGATCAATGAAGCTGCTGTTATCCGGGTTGTGGATCGTTCAAGCAAGGGTTAGACGAAGAGGACTTGACGAAGCTGTCGCATTCACATCTACGATTGTAAGTACTGCTGTCATTATTCTCATTAATATGACACGCTTGGCCTGTTTCTTTCTAGTTTGTGTCTGATATCACATGAACTCATCGTTTATTGATGGATCTGTTTTCAAGCTAATGTCAATAGAGTAGGAAGTGGTCGTATCTAGTTTTTTCCACAGACCTCAGCGAGGAGCAAAATATTGGAGCGCAACTCGGAGTGTGCAGGGACAAACATCGATTAAAAGGTACTTCTATTATTCTCCCTTCTCATGCATTAGGTTTAGATGGATTTGAAAGGAAGTCAGTGTCCACGTTAAGCATTTTTCTGTCTAGGGTTAAGGTCAAGCCTTAGAGGCGATCTACCTGTCCGCAGGGAGATTTTCCTACAACACAAGGTAAATACATTACCATCTGACTTGCAAACCAATTTTCTAACCTTCCAGAGACATAGATGAAGTGGTTTGCCCAAGGTATTGTAGGAAGAATAAACAACCCCTACTCCAGAACAAGAAAACACTCCCCCAGGTTTCAGACAGAAAGCGCAGGATAAAGCAGACATCGAGGAAAATCCATAGGGGGCTGAAGGATCTTCACAAAACAAAGAAGTCCCACAAACGGAGAATCGAGGAGCAAAAACAGAAAGAAGGTCTGAGACACCTCCTGAGTCCAATCAATCTACTCCCCCTTCATCATCTACTATTCATGTTGATACCCCCAAGACAACAGGGGAAACAAAATCCATAGAGTTGGGTAATCCCATTGCTTCCTTGACCCCTTTACAGTCTACTTTTGGGCTCCCTCAAATAAGATTCATATATGCTAGTGACCTCGCCCCTGTATCTAGAGAATAAATACCTCCCTCTGATTACTTTTTCAGTAAAAAGAGGAACGCTGTATTAAAGCAGGAGATCTATATGAGAGAAGGTGCTATGGCAAGGAAACACAGGGTGCTAGTGGATGGGAAGAACTTGGAAGAGGAAGATTTCATTGCAGAGGTAGCAGGCTCCATGGGAGCTCTGGCAACAACAAATATATTCACTGTTGACAATATGAGAACAAGGTTGAAACAGAGTAACCAAAGGATAGTCCAGTTGAAAACCAACTAAAATATACCAAGAAAAATGTTAGAGAAGAAATAAATAAAGGTCTAGATCAAGCCAGGGCTGTTGAGAAATAGGAAATTCAATCGCTTAAGTCAAGTCTAGACCAGATGAACAAGAAGATGCAGAATAGCCAAATACAGGTTATTCGACAAGAAGAATTGGTAAGACAACTATAGGCTAAATTGAATTCAATGAAAGGCTAGGTTATAGATTTGAAATTTTTCCAGGTCCAGTCACTGGAAATACATACGAAGATAGAAGTCAAGCAACAAAGATTAATCTCCAAAGTAGATATTATTTAGAATTATTTTCAAGAAGTAAGCAATGCTTTTGATAATATTATGTTTAAAGAGAAAGAAGCTAAATCAACAAGGGCCACTTTCCAAAGGGTAGTTGAATGTTCAGAAAATGAAGAGGTATCGAAAACTCTGAAGTTGTCTGTCATAGAGTAGATTAGAGGCGATATTCTGCTCAAAGTATGGGAGGCCAATATAGTAGAAAACAAGAGAATAGCCAAGGAAATCAAAGATGATTGCGAATAAATATTTGATTTGGTGGACAAGGGATCATTAGGTATTGGAAGAGATAATTGCACTGGGAAATTAAGATATATAAACATTGTAAGACACCAGTTGAATTTCAAAGAGGGTTTGAACGAAATTCATATGGAAATTTCACAATTAAAGAAAATTGATGTTACCCTAATAGATAGGTGGTTGGTGAATCCAAACTCAAAATTGAAATCAATTAAGTTTGCTGGTAAGGGTATTGAAGATCGACTTCCAAAAATTCAGAGAAAATTTTATCTATTCGAAGCGAAGGATTTTCTAGAGCCTCCCAAAAATTTTGTACACTTTCTGAAAAAATGTATTGAATGTATTTGGTCGAAAGAAGGAGATACTTCATTAAAACAATGAAGTATCATTTTGAAACCTTATATTATCGAGACGAGAAAAAAATAAAAGATAATCATGCAAACGGTTGAGGTTTGCATTTTTGTAACTGTTTGCCCCTAGGAGTTAGGAAATCACCAACCATCAATGTATTGGTGATCTGGTATAAGTATAATTTCAGAAGACTAAAACAGGGATTTTTCTGGGTGCATTGTAATGAAGAATTTGAAGATATTTTTGAATTAATACAAATACAGATTGGAGATTCCATATCTGGTCAAGTTTGAGTTATGTGCTTCTCTGTTGTTTCATATTTTTCACATATCGCTTTGATGAATGCTTAACTGCAATTTAGTACAACCTCTACTGTGGTGATTAATTATTCTTGTAGTTTAATCGTTTACAGTTTTTCCTTTGTATCAGATATCAACAAGTACAAGACCTATAAATGTTTTAGATTTCAATATCATATGCTTCATTAAGAGTTTTTCCTAACTATTTTCTTCTTCTGTCACAAAGTGAGATTTCTCTTTAATTGATGCCTCACCTTGTTCGACAACTTTATGTTTTCTTTTCATTTCATGCATATTCCCTTTTCAAAATTTAACTCAGATACCGGAAAAATCCTTTAGTTTCGTCATACTATTAATTCAAGGTTTTGGAGTTCTTACATATTTTGAAACAAAAATAGCAAACCCTAAAATAAAACACCAGAATTCATCTTTTTAGTCTTTATCCCTCATGACTTTACCAATTACAAGACAACCCAATATCGAGCCTGGACTATCAGATCAAACGAGCATTGCCTTAAATTTATTTAACACCATCTTATAGACAACAAATAACCAGGCTGACTTAGAACGTTCATGGGTAGCAATTGAAAGGGATATTAGTATCGAGGAAAACTGGGAAGCTAGACAGAGACAGTTAAGAAATCAACCATAGCCCTTTTTTGTATAATTGAATTTTCTATCCTTAACTTTCTCTATCTTTTCGGATGCCTTGACGGTATACTTTAGAGCCTTAAAGTATAAACTCAGGAACAACATATTTTTGGCGCCATTGCCGAGGAATGAAGAAACAAATATTTTTCCCTGGGAAGAACGACATTGACACTTTCTCTCTTTGATAATGAACAAAGATTGAAAACTTTATAAGGTTACCTTTATCTTTCACTTGGCGACTCCACGATAAATAAGTTGGCTTTAAAATGAAAGAACACCAGGAAAAACCCAGATGACAAACATACTTCGCCTGTTCTCGATCTAGAATTTTTTTGAAAATTAAGAAGATATCTTAAAGAAACCGTATCATCGAAAAATAAGTTTTATCAACCTAAAATTACAGAATCGAACACTAGAGGTCAATTTGAAGGATCGAATACCCCACCTCTTTGTAGAGAATTACCTGCTGATAGGATTGTAACCCTTGAGCCTGGTTTTGTCTCGTCTGATTTTAAAACTGAGATTTTCCCAACCGTTTCTTTCACCAATGGAGGTAAAATATCTGCCTCACTTCCCACTTCTATTGACACCTCTTCACTTCACGAAGTTCATTTTCCTATCTCTCAGAACTCCTACTATCATCCTATTTTTCTCGACACGACTCATGTTGGTTTTCCTTTATATTCACCCTGTGAGTCTGAAGAAAATAATCTACTTTTCCCTAGTTCCCCTTCCTCAAGTTTCTTGTCCCTTGATAACCAATTTCCCGAAACCCTTTCTTACAGTCTCCAAGCATCAACCTCTAAATCATCAATGGCTGCGACCGGAGGAGGCACTGCTTGAGGTGGTGCTTGAGGAGGAGGAGCAGGTGACCAAGTACCACCCCATTGAATCTTTGCAATGGTGGCTGCCAGATATGCTCCTTTGGTCCTCCCAGTTCCCCTCCATGACTTACCTGTAAACTACATGAAGAATCTGCCCAAATTCACAGGAGAGGGGATTTGACTGTAGCCGAACACATCAATTTATTTGACCAATTCGCTGACATCCTTGGAATTGAACATGAATATGTCTACTCGAGAGTCTTGGTTCATAATTTTGAAGGTCAGGTAAGAACCTGGTTCTGAGGTCTAGTAGTAGGATCTATATCGTCATATGGGGAACTTGAAAATGCTTTTATTAGACAGTGAGGGGAAAGGAAAGACCATCTCTATTATCTAACTGAATTTGGGGCTCTAAGAAAGAAAAATTCTAAATTAGTTCTTGAGTTTACCCAAAGGTTTAATAAACTGTATAATAAAATTCCAGCCGAGGTCAAACCCTCCCAACCCGCAGTGAAAGTAACCTTCGCTGGAGCGTTTGACCCTGAATTCTCCCTCTTATTGAGGGAGAGGAGATTAGTAGAACTAACTAAAATGTAAGATGATGCCTTAGAAATTGAATCAAACATGATGGCATCAGGAAAGATGAAAACCAAATTTGAGACTGGAAACAAAGAAACTAGAAGATACAGTGAACAAGGGGGACCCTTTGGATCAGGAAGATCTTCGAAAGACAAAATGGACGACATGGCGAGAATAATCAAAGAGATGTCAAATAAGATCTGAATAATGGAACTAGATCAAGCGAAGAATGAGCATTTTCCTAGAAAGGATTTTAGAAGGAATGCTAACCCTCAAAATCCACCAAGACAAATTAAGAATGAGGATCAAAAAATCCAAACCCCCTTTAAAAGAGAAAACTTTATAGGAGGAGAAGATGTGGAAGATTTTGAGGAACTAGAAGAAGACATAAATAATCTTGGCGATGACTGCCTACAAACTTTTTCAACAAGGCAAGATTATGAAAATATGCAACTACAAAACATAGATATAAGAATAAAAAGAACAACAATATTACAAAAGATTCAACCTATTAGGGAATCGCAGATGATATAATGGCAGAAATCCACCAAAAGTACAATCTAAGGCCTAGAAACAAGTGCCTCACAACTCCCCCAGTGAAAAATATTTTGCCAAAGGGTGAAACAGATGAGTCAGTTTCAAAAAACGCTGAAAAATAGACTATAAGAACTAAGACCGCTGACACACAACCTACCAAGAAAAAGTCAACAGATAGACCAGCTGTAAACACACATAAAGTAGAGGTTCTTGCAACTGAAACGAAAACCTCACAACAAAGGAAAGTTGAAAAGAAGGGGTTAGAAACCCAAACCATAGAGATTGAAAAAAGAATAGGAAGTTTTAATCTGGAAAATGAAATAAATAAAATCAAAATCCATATACCCCTTGTCGAACTGGCAAAAAATCCAATTTACAGAAAACAAATCGCTAAATTAATCAGTTTTTTCAGAAAACAAAAGTGAGGCCGATGTTATAAATTTAGAAGATGACAAGCCTAACATAATTTTCGGCCCACATTTCGAAGGTGCCAAAGACACCATTTCACCTTTCTATATCACTCTGACAATGCACAATCACCTGCTCCATAATTGCATGTTAGATTCTGGAGCCTCTCACAATGTAATGCCTAAAGCCATTATGGATAGATTTGGTCTTGAAATCACCAGACCTTATGGAGATTTATGTTCATTCGATTCAAGAAAAGTTAAGTGTATAGGGATGATAAAATATTTAGTCGTTAATCTTGCACAGATACCTGCGAAAGACGTTCTAATGGACGTGGTTGTCGCTGATATACCCCCGAAGTATGTAATTCTATTATCCAGGTCTTGGGGCGCTAAACTTGGAGGATCCCTCCAACTTGACATGACGTATGCCATGATCCTGGTTTTTGGAGGAAAATTCACGTGCTTGTACAGAGAAACCAGGTTAGCATTCACGGTAAGTGACCCACATAACCCAAATAACTACCCTGTTTATATTGATGATCAAGATTTAGGCAATTGTATTTTATCTATTGATGACGATATTGATGTATGTATAGAGGAAAGTTGTACAGAAAATAAAAAAGAAAAAGAACAAATAAAACATGATGTATATAGCACTGGTGTCTGGTAAATGTTTTTTGATGGTGCCTCATCTTATTTTGGGGCAGGAGCTGGGGTGATTTTTGTGGCACCTGGTGACAAATTCGTTATCCCTTTATCTTATAGGTTATAGTGGAACATTGACCACACTAATAAAGTATGCGAGTATGAAGCCTTAGTGTTAGGATTGGAAGATGCTAGGAGAATGAAAATTAAAAACTTGGAATTCTTTGGCGATGCAGAGCTAATCGTGAAACAGGTAAATCGTCAATACCAAGCCAAACATCCTAGGTTAAGGTCTTATCGAAATTGTGTTTGGGATCCGATCAAAATTTTTTTCTCCTATATTAATATTCATTTTATTCCAAGAGCAAAAAATCAACAGGCGGATGCATTAGCCAAAGCAGCTTCAATGTTCACACCTCCAACTGCTTTCAAACTAAAATACCATATACTAATGAGACATAGGCCTTCCATACCGAATAACATACAACATTGCCAAGTTTTTGAGGACGATGAACAACTTTGGAAGTTTTTAGATACAGTAGATGACTTTGCCGAAACACATGCCGACCAAGAAAACTAGAATGACCCTATTTGGATCATGCAGGAGGGCGAAGACCCCCAAGAGTTCCAAGATAAAATCGCTAACCATCGGATGTTTGTTTTAAAAAATAATAAGATACCTAAGGGTCTGATCCCCTTAGAAAGGATTTTTAATCATGATGACATCCCTTTGAAGTCTACCTTACAGCCTCAACCAGAGGAGGTCGAGGATTGCGATATAGGTACCAAAGAAAATCCTAGGTTGGTGAAATTATCCAAATATCTGTCTCCGGAAATCAAAAGTAAGTATGCTGAGTTGCTCAGAGAATATAAAGACATTTTTTCTTGGTCTTATGATGAATTGAGAACTTATGACACTACTATATTGGAACATAAAATTCCTCTGAAACCAGGTGTCAAACCTTTTAAGAAAAAATCAGGAAGATTAACCCTATCCTACTACCGGTAATAGAAAAAGAATTCAAAAAACTCCTAGACGCTAAAATCATTGTCCCACTAAGATACTCTGAGTGGGTAGCCAATTTAGTCCCAGTGAGAAAGAATAACGGCGAGATCAGACTGTGTGTAGACTTTAGAAACCTAAATCGATCATCACTTAAGGACAATTATCCATTACCTAAGATGGATCATGTTTTAGAAAAAGTAGTTGGAGCTAACAAAATGTCTATGATTGATGGGTTTTTAGGCTACAATCTAATTGTAGTACATCAAGAGGACAAAGAAAAAACTGCGTTCATATGTACGACAAAATGCCTTTTGGTTTAATGAATGCAGGGGCAAATTTCCAACGAGCCATGGATATCGCTTTCGTGGGTGAAAGGGATAAGTTCATCGTTATCTATATTGATGACCTGACTGTTTTGTCTAAATCCGATGCAGAACATCTAACACATCTCAAACAAACTTTCGAGAAATGTCGCAAATTTGGTTTGTCACTTAATCCCAAGAAATCCCATTTCGCAATGAAAGAAGGTAAAATCTTGGGTCATATAGTGTCTAGATATGGAATCAAAATCAATCCCAAAAGGGTCGAGGCGATAGATACCATAAATATTCCTAGAAACATAAAAGAAATTCAGTCTTTTTTAGGAAAAATAAACTTCTTGAGAAGATTCATCCCTAACTTTGCCGAAATTGTAAAATTGATTACAGATATGCTTAAAAATAACAGTGAGGTGAAGTGGACAAATGAAGCCAAAGCCTCATTTCAACATATCAAGAAAGTAATAAGAGAAGCACCAGTCCTGGCAAGCCTGGATTACACAAAAGAGTTTTTGATTTTTTCTTTTGCCTCTGAACATACAATTGCAGTTGTATTGTTACAGAAAAATGAGGAAGGTTTTGAGCGGCTTATTGCATTTTTTAGCAGAAGTCTTAGAGACGCTGAGATGAAATATGACATATTGGAAAAACAAGCTTATGCAATGGTAAAATCTCTCGAGGATTTCAGAACCTATGTATTGCACTCAAAGATCATCGCTTACATGCCGTCAAGCTTCATTAAATATATCCTGGTGAAACTAGACAACGATGGAAGAAGAGGCAGGTGGCTAGCTAAAATTCAGGAGTTCGACCTGGAAGTCAAACCAACTAAAATTATCAAAGGTCAGAGTTTGGCCAAATTTCTAGCCGAATCAAATTTAAAAGTACTTGGGATAAATCAGCTACAAGAGAATGAGGGATTTCTAGAAATAGATGAGCTTGACGTCACTGCACCCACAACTGAGATTCAAGAAAAGTTCTCTACTTCAGCCTGGTATCACGATATCATTTCTTACCTACTGACCCTTCAATGTCCTAGTGAGTTAACCCCATCTAAAACTAGGACATTGAAGTTACACGTTGTAAAATATTGTATCATAGATGGTAAATTTTATTGGAAAGACCCCCTGGGTTTCCTGCTGAGCTGCTTAGTCGGGACCCAAACATAAAAGGTTATAGATGAATTCCATGTGGGAGTGTGCGGAGGGAACCATGCTTGGTGGGAAAATGCTTATAAAATCTTAAGAGCTGGGTATTACTGGCCTAAATTATTCATAGATGTAAACACTAAAGTCCGAACTTGTACTCCTTGTCAGTTGTTTATAGGAAAACAGAAAGTCCCAGCTTTACCTTTAGTTTCGGTTAAAACCGAAGCTCCATTTCAAAAATGGGGTCTTGATTTCATTGGAGAAATTCATCCACACTCCAGCACACAACACAAGTGGATTCTAACTGCTACATACTATTTCACTAAATGGGTGGAATCTATTCCCATAAGAAATGCAACTGACTTAGTAGTAATTAGTTTCCTAGAAGAAAATATTTTATCCAGGTTTGGTTGTCCCCGAAAGATAGTCACTGATAATGCGCAAGCATTTAAGTCAATGGCCATGATAAGCTTTTTCCAAAATACAACATCATACTAGGACACTCCATAGCTTACTATCCACAGGGTAATGGCCTAGATGAATCATCTAATAAAAGTCTGATTACCGTGATAAAAAAGGTTTTGATAGAAAACAATAAATCATGGCATATCCATTTAAAATATGCTCTATAGGCTAACAGGATAAGTACCAAAAGATCAATTGAGTTTTCCCCTTTTCAGATGGTATATGACATTGACGTCATTTAACTAATAAATATTGCTCTGCCCATAATGAAACTTTGGAAAGATTCAAATGAAGAACCCAACGACGTTACCAAGAGGATAAACCAGCTGATTGAAGTTCAACAAAACAAGGCCGAAGTAAATGAAAGATTACAAAGATATCAGGATAATATGAAGGCCTTATTCGATCAAAAAGATAAAGATAGATATTTCCTCCCTGGCGATCTGGTCCTGAAATGGGAAGCCAGGAAAKAAGGCACTGGTAAACATGGCAAGTTTGATCCGATCTGGTCCGACCCATATAAGATTTCGGCTTCTGAGGGAAAAAAATGATTTTTCRTTAGAAAATCTCGATGGAGACATTCTCAACGCCCCTRTAAATGGGMAACRCCTTAAACACTTCATGCAGTAATGTGTTTYTGAACTCTCATTGTACATACCGGTTTGTTTTCATGCTTACTTTATAGTTCCATTTCTTTCGGTAAGTTTTTTATTTTAAGATCTATTTTTTATTTATTTTAAATTTAATTTTAATTTTGATTCATGAGATTTCCTGAMAATTAGTATGCTATTCATTTCGYAGGAAAKTTGCTGATGAACCAAGAGACTAGAGATGCTAAAAAGGTGACAGGCACAAATATATGTATTCAATATCTTCCAATGAAAAAGGTAATAAATTAATAGCCTTTTTGGCTGGCAACATAGGAATTACCAAGGTATGAGATTCTACTMTGAAAATTCAGGCTAAATTACCCTAAAAAGATACAAATGAATAATTCATTAGTTCAATTGATGCTAATATTATCACTGAAATTTTCAAACAAGGAAGTGAAAAAGAAAGGGGGGACTTAAGGAAAAGTTATAAACGCTAACTAAGAAAATCTTTAAGAACGGTCATGTGTGTAGTAGTTTTTCTGAAGCCCCTTACCTTCCCCTTAGTCACGATAAATCTTGCTTCTCGCTTGACCTTGGAGGTTTTATCATAAGTTCCTTGAGAAAAGAAAGGTCTCACTTTGGTTCTGAAAATTCTCAAACAAGCCTTCAAAAATGAGAATAGGTTGAGTTTATAGTTCTTTAACTTTAGCTGAACCAAAAGTATGTCTAGGTTAATCCTAACCTTATTAGCCTTCCTAACAGGAATAAATTGATTGGTTTTTCTCAAGGAAATTCCTTAAAAATATGTCAAGAAGTTTCCCTTAAATAATTTCCCTGAAGCCAATGATGTTTGAAGGCAAGAGAGAAGATTATTCCAGAGCTATTTAAGTGAGTTGACAGGCCTCTGTTGTTAAAAAATTCAAGCAGATATCTTCCCGAGTATATTACATACTGATTGATTTCCCCCACTTCATATTAAAAAGTATATACAGACAGATGGTGAAAGGAAATTCAATATTGATATCCCCCATCTAGTCCAAAGAGATGAAGACAGGAAATTCATTATATTGATCGCCCTCATCTCAACATTTAAATGCTAGAAAACAATGAAGTGGTGAAAGGAAATTCAATATGGGAAGTCTGATAACTTCACCGGGGTACTGAACAGGCTCGTTGGTAGTGAAGAAATATCGTTATATCTGATAAGTCTGTTATACATGAATTACAAGATGCTCTGGTAACTTTTCTCCTTTCAGCTGGATTCATATTAGAGGTTTCTGGGATCCCCTAATTTGACACATTGAAGTTACTTTACCTTGATGCAAACATAATCAGGTGAAACATGGTAGAATGGTTAATTTGGTTTTGATTATATTACACAGATCCGCGGTCAGTTTCAGAAAAGGAAATCTATTGAGAACCTAACTTGAGATCATCAAATGTTTTATTTTTGAAGAATTTTCAAATTCAAATGTAGAGATCCTAAAATCCTGTTTTGATTTTTTCTCCTGGTCTGTTTCACAAAGTTGAATTATTGACCCCATTTACCCAATGAAGGCACTTGGTCTACATGTTCTTCTCATCCCACAAGGAAACAAAATCCCTAGATGGAGTCTAATGTTGACACGAAGTTTAATTTTTTACCCTTTAAACCTGAAACTTTGCTTTTTCCTAGTCATGGAGCTGCCCTTAGTCTTAAAAAGGAGTCAAAAGTCTTTCGATTTTTTTTTTTTTTTTTTGGTTTCAGGATTCGGCTTTTCATGAGGTATGATTTTTAGTTAACAACTCCAGAGTCCCGGTGCCGGAATCTCGAAAAGGCTTTAGATTCAAAAAAATGAAAAAGAAAAATTGAGTGTTATAAGTCCCGACACACGTTTCACAAAGTACCCTTTAGTCGTGATTATTTAAACTCTTAAACACAATCAACAATTAATTAATATTTCGTGATTTGGGTTTTCTTGTATCAAAGTGATTTCAAAATGTTGACCCTCGAAAGCCCGATCCCCCTTTTTTTGAAAACAAGAAATTAATTACTAATCTTGATTAATTAAAGAATTAATACAAGTGATTAGCGCCTAAATTAATCCCATCGCGATTTTGTGATTTGGGGTTTGATTATGACATACCTCTTGGGTACAGGATCCCCAAAATTCTGAAATGCGAAATCGTGATTTTTTAACAAAGTCTAAAACTAAATTAAGTTAGTTTAAAACATGATTAATAATGACTAAGCTACTTTTCGCGTTTTGCATTTCAGGATTTGTTGAAAACAGTCCTTTCGAAACTCTAGTTTGAAATCGCTGATATGCGACAGTATTAATAACGGACAAATGGAGATATTTTTGACATGAAGTCGTATCTCCAGGCGTATCTTCCTCATTAAAACATTAATTCCTTATCGCCTGTGTCAGTACGCTCATTGTAAGATAGGATAAAGGTCAATAAATGTTCTGGAGTTTGAATTTCATTCTTATTTTTTACAATCAGGAGTGAGTTGCATTTATCCAGGCATATATATTTTTCATTTGCAAATAGGTTTTCAGTCCAGCATGAACATTATGGCACCTAAGAAAAGTGAAGAAGCAGCTGAAATCTCGAGCGCGGAAGGAGACGTCATATCTGACACTACACCGCATGCCATTGATTCCATCAAATCCTGGAGGCAAATTTTCGAAACCTTGGATTATGAAATCAAGAATTTTCCCGTTGATTTTGAAAACAAACTCCAACACATAGCAGATTCTGAACTTCACAAAGCAGCTATGCACCCACGACTCATGACATACAACGATATGATCAGTTGGGCTTTAGAGAGGACAAATGTGCAAACGAGAAGAATTTTGGACAACCGAGGGGTTGTCATCGACTCTTTCAGACCGAAGCATATACGAGTAATGTAAAAACTGTCTCCCAATTCTAAGTACATTTATAATAAAGAGTTTGTAAGTGAATTTCAAAGGAAAGAATGCATAGAGGAAGATCAAACATACCCCGACATAATCAAAGACTGGTGGAGACACCCAACGAAATTCAGGGCCGATACCCATAGCGTTTATGCCACAACTTCATTGAATGAGTACATGGTCTATGTGGCTATGATGCTATGTAGACTTTTCGGGAAGAAAAGTCCTACCCATTTCCCTACAGAATGGGTGCCCCTTTTACATGAAGTATCCAAAGGCTATAAATTCAATTGTAACAAGATTCTATCAGATAACCTAGCTAAGGAGGTTATAGAGTATCAAGCCACGTGATCCAGTGGCCGACCGGTAGCCTTCTACATGTTCGCATACATTATGGATGCTATATGTTTCACGACTCCTTTCCCTTTGATGAATTGGAGTTGGAACCCAACCTGCACTAAACCTATTCATGAATATCATTCTAGGCTGTGGGAAGAAAATGCTAAGGATTCTTTTTATGAAAATTGTAATTTTGTGGTGATACCAGTGCATTAGATGCTGTATGGCTGTGCACCACCTCGTATTTTAGAGTCGTTCATAGGAAACCTAAAGGCGGTTGCCGATTGGTTTATTGAGGATAATTTATCCTATATCAGGGTTTTTGGATGTTCAATTCTTCCTCATGCACTTCCAAAATTCCTCCCTGACAGACTGGTGTGTAGGGAGGTACCTCATCAAATAATAACAGGCGACATTGGGATAGAACTCAAGACAACTCAGAAGAAGTTTTGGCCAGTATTTCCCGTACATATGGGGAGATTTTCGTTACTCAACTTGGGTCTTTCCAAGGTTGAAGCTGTAGCTCTAGAGGATGTCAAGTTGGTGGATCTTGAACACAGAAAACACGACCCTTATCAAACAGTGGGAAATCACATGGGTCACTGTGGCATGAAAGTGTATGAACATGAGGAATCCCCTCACGATGACATTTTCAAAGGGGCCAAAACCTATGAGGAGGTGTTAGACAGGGTACAGACATTACCATCTGACTTGCAAACCAGTTTTCTAACCTTCCAGAGACACAGAAAAAGTGGTTTGCCCAAGGTATTGCAGGGAGAAGAAACAACCCCTACTCCAGAACAAGAAAACACTCCCCCAGGTTTCAGACAAAAAGCGCAGGATAAAGCAGACACCGAGGAAAATCCACAAGGGGCCGAAGGATATTCAAAAAACAAAGAAGTCCCGCAGACGGAGAATCTAGGAGAAGAAACAAAAAGAAGGTCTGGGACACCTCCTGAGTCCAGTCAATATACTCCCCCTTCATCATCTACTGTTCATGTTGATACCCCCAAGTCAACAGGGGAAAAAAATCCATAGATTTGTGTAATCCCATTGCTTCCTTGACCCCTTTATAGTCTACTTTTGGGCTCCCTCAGATAGGATTCATATATGCTAGTGACCTCACCCCTGTCTCTAGACAAGAAATATCAGGAGATGTATATGAGAGAAGGTGGCATGGCAAGGAAACACAGGGTGCTGGTGGATGGGCAGAACTTGGAAGAGGAAGATTTTTCTACAAAGGTAGCGGGTTTCATGGGAGCTCTGGCAACAAAAAATCTATTCACTGTTGACAATATGAGAACAAGGTTGAAACAGAGTAACCACATGATAGTCCAGTTGTAAAACCAACTAAAATATACCAAGAAAAATGTCAGATAAGAAATAAATAAAGGTCTGGATAGAGCTAGGGCTGTTGACAAACAAGAAATTCAATCGCTTAAGTCAAGTGTAGACGAGATGAACAAGATGATGTAGACTAACCAAACACAGGTTATTCAGCAAGAAGAATTGGTAAGACAACTACAGGATAAATTGAATTCAATGAAAGTCCAGGTTATAGATTTCAAAGTTTTCTATGACCAGTCACTAGAAATACAAACGAAGATAGAAGTCGAGAAACATAGATTAATCTCCAAAGTAGAGATTATTGATAATTATTTTCAAGAAGTAAGCAATGCTTTTGACAATATTATTTTTAAAGAAAAAGAAGCTAAAGCAACAAGGGCCACTTTCCAAAGGGCAGTTGAATGTTCAGAAAACGAAGAGGTATTGAAAACTCTGAAGCTACCTATCACAAAGCAGATCAGAGGCGATATTCTGCTCAAGGTATGGGAGGCCAATATAGCAGAAAACAAGAGAATAGCCAAGGAAATCAAAGATGATTGCGAATAAATCTTTGATTTGGTGGACAAGGGATCATTAGGTATTGGAAGAGATAATTGCACTGGGCAATTAGGATAGATAAACATTGTAAGACACCAGTTGAATTTTAAAGAGGGTTTGAACAAAATTCATATGGAAATTTCACAATTAAAGGAAATTGATGTTACCCTAATAGACAGGTGGCTGGTGAAGCCAAAATCAAAATTGTAATTAATTAAGTTTGCTGGTAAGGGAATTGAAGACCGACTTCCAAAAATTCAGAGAAAATTTTATCTATTCGAAGCGAAGGATTTTCTAGAGCCTCCCAGAAATTTTGTACACTTTCTAGAAAAATGTATTGAATGTATTGGGTCGAAAGAAGGAGATACTTCAATAAAAAAATGAAGTATCATTTTGAAATCTTATATTATCGAGACGACAAAAAAAAAAAGATAATCATGCAAACGATTGAGGTTTTCATTTTTGTAACTATTTGCCCCTAGGAGTTAGGAAATCACCAACCATCAATATATTGGTAATATGGTATAAGTATAATTTCAGGAGACTAAAACGGGGCTTTTTCTGGGCGCATTGTAATGAAGAATTTGAAGATATTTTTGAATTAATACAAATACAAATTGAAGATTCCAGATCTGGTCAAGTTTGAGTTATGTGCTTCTCTATTGTTTCATATTTTTCACTTATCTCTTTGATGAATGCTTAACTGCAATTTAGTACAACCTCTACTGTGGTGATTAATTATTCTTGCAATTTAATCATTTACGATTTTTCCTCTGGATCAACTATCAGTAGGTACAAGACCTGTAAATGTTTTAGAATTCAATATCATATGCTTCATTAAGAGTTTTTCCTAACTATTTTCTTCTTCTGTCACAAAGTGAGATTTCTCTTTAATTGATGCCTCACCTTGTTCGACAACTTTATGTTTTCTTTTCATTTCATGCATATTCCCTTTTCATGCATATTCCCTTTTCAAAATTTAACTCAGATACCGGAAATGGCCTTTGGTTTCGTCATACTATTAATTCAAGTTTTTGGAGTTCTTCTTATATATTTTGAAACAAAAATAGCAAACCCTAAAAGAAAACACCAGAATTCATCTTTTCAGTCTTTATCCCTCATGACTGTACCAGTTACAAGACAGCCCAATATCGATCATGGACTATCAGATCAAATGAGTATTTCCTTAAATTTATTTAAGACCATCTTACATACAACAAATAATCGGGCTGAGTTAGAACGTTCATGGGCAGCAATTGAAAGGGATATTAATATCCAGGAAAACTAGGAAGCTAGATAGAGATAGTTAAGAAATCAGCCATAACCCTTTTTTGTATAACTGACTTTTCTATCCTTAACTTTCTGTATCTTTTCGGATGCCTTGACTATATACTTTAGAGCCTTAAAGTATAAACTCAGGAACAACACACATAGTGAAGTATTGGGGCCTTTCACTGAACATTGTGTTGGATAGGGATGCAAGGTTCACGAGTAAGTTTTAGACAACTTTGTTCAAACTTGTGGGGACGAAGTTGTTGAAGATTTAATCCTACCATCCACAGATAGATGGGTAGACCGAATGAATCAATGCACTTCTAGAGGAATTCTTGCAACACTATGTACAATAAGATAAGATGAATTGGCCAGACTTGTTGGAGGATGCCCAGTTAAACTACAACCTATAGAAGCGTTTAGTGATGGGATACAATCCATTTGAATTGACAAGAAAAAAACAACCTACAACTCTTCATTTTGTGACACATGGATATTATGGGATGAATCCATCAGCTATGGTTTCATGAAGAGTTGGAAGGATCGGTTGGAGATAGATCACACACACTTGATTAATACAAAAAATAGAATGAAGCAGTGGGAAGAGCGTAGAAAGCATGATACATAATTCCAAGTAGGAGAGTTGATCTTACTCAAGATGAGTAGAGATCAATTCCCACCAACTAGAGGAATGGATCCATCTCTTGTGTGAAGGTATGAGGGACTGTTCAAATTCCTTGAGAAGATTGGCAACATCACATACATATTGGAGTTGTTGTTCCACATGTGACATATTCACCCTATATTTCACGTTAGCCAATTGAAGTCATGCCAGAGGGACCCGGATGACCCAAGTCGAGTTGAGCCACATAGAGAATCAACCATGGTTGCAGATAAGCCAAAGTTGGAGGTAGAGAATATTTTGGCACATCGCATCTTGAGATGGGGTAGAGGTCGAGTGCATGAGTACTTTTTCCATTGGAAGGAAAAACCCGATGAAGAGAACATTTGGGAGATATATGAGTCCTTGTGGAAGTATGAGGACATAATTCGAGAGTTTGATAGAGGTCACTATGAATTGCAAGTGGTATAAAATTGCTGAGATGGAAATAATTTTAGTGGGGCGGGATGTAAGGCCTCTTAGGACACCCATCGAGCATGCACGCTTCTTGGTTAGATTCGACGATGGAACATATTAAAAGCACAAGGAGGAAACAATCGGTTGGGTGAATGAATACATTTGGGGTGGGCAAGAGCACCTTGGGGCATGATGGTGATGTGCAAGCCCAAGGGGGCACACACCCATCTTCTCTTGTGACACAAGACAAATACTTGGGTTGATTTTGGGCAAGGGAGGGGAAACTTGGGAGCATTCTCAAGTAGTGGACCCTTTTGCTCTTGCTAGCATGGGTGCACCATAGAGGTTAAACGAACCCATAGGCACACCCACAAAGTGTCACAATAATCGACACAAGGAAGAGCATGATGCAAGGGGCACACGCCTAAGGATGGGAAGTGCTGGTCCAAGAGACATGTCAGTTGAAGGGTCTGTGAGCTTAGATGGGCACATTGGGTCCATGGAGGGGCGTGATGGTCGATTGAGTGTGAAAATTCATGAAGGGGCGCATCACACCCAAGAGACATGTTGTTTCACACAAGTGACCCTTGGAGTCCATATAAGAGCAAGGGTGGACGACCAAAGGAAGGCATGGAAGAAAACATGAAGGGAAGAGACATGGAGCTCTGAGGCTGGGTGCACAAGTGGGGTGCACTTCAGGATGAGGAAAGGAGGAACAACAAGGGAAAGTCTTGGTGTGACAATACTGTAGGTCTAGATAGTTCTGATGTATAAGGAAGAGTCGTGAGACTCTACCCATCTAACTCAAACAATAACACCCTCTTTGCAAAGATTTCTTCATGTTTCACAATATAAATAAATGAAGCTAGGTATTAGGCACCGTTGGTGCCACCCGCACTATATCTACCTCTTGTGTTTCACATGTTTTCTATTGTATGCTAAATTAACTAAGTGTTAAACAATTTTAACAGATGTCTGAGTATACAATTGAGTTGCATAGAGTAAGGATGTGAATCATTTGCATCCTATAATAGAGTATGGGTATGCTCTAGGTGAAGAGGCACAGTTCAGGTGAAGTATTCTTGGTTGATCCAAGTTACCAAGGGAGAACCACCTCAATTATGCACATCCACGAGATGCCAAGGTTGGACTTGGGCATGAATTTTGGGGCGTGATCGTTATTACCTAAGATATCATAGTTAATATTACTAGCATAGAACTCAAAATTATGAAAATAATTGAAATTGAAACAAAACAAACAAGCAAATGAACACACCATCCACACAAATGAACATGAAATGTGGCTTGGTAAACACAATACATGAGAAAAACTAGCTAGAAAAGTGAGGCCTATGCTATACTATCTTTTTCTAAGTTATGAAATGTGAGTACTATCTTCTACCTCCTCTATTATGATTCAATATCCCATTGCAAGATGCTCTACTCAACTATGGAACAATAAAAATACCAAAAGAATGAAACCCCTTCTCTTCCTAGCAACCTAATATTTAACATAACTTGATAGTTGTGTAGGGTTAGGGTTTTTGCAAGCATGAACCTTCAATTAGTGTTAGGGTTTTGGACCCTCTAGAATATTCTTGAGAGTCCACACATGAATAGCCTCACATGTATAAGTAATTGGGGTTGACATGGCATCCACTCGGTACCATGGTGGTCAAAAAGGTAGCTTGACTTGCAGGGGGCATAACTTTCACATACAAACTCTGTTTGAGGTGATTTTTGCATCGTTGGAAAATTTTCGGTGTGTAGAAAACATCTAGGGGTTGGGAGATAATATTTCAAAGTTTTGAACCCAAAAAGTGTCATTTGATGCCTCAAACTAGATCTAGAATTTTCTAGACCCCAAATCACCAAATTGGGACCCACCCTAAAATGGGCCCTACAAGTTAATTCCTCCAATATTTCCACCCCGAAAGTACCAAGATAGATGAAAAATTATATGATGATAAATTCCAGAGAATTTATACAAATTTGTGTGTGTGTTCACCAACCTATGGTTGAGACAAGGCATATCCATACAAAATATTTGGGTTCAAACCTGGATGAGCTTAGAGCCATATTTGAGATGGATTGTCCAATTTTGATGGGAGTCTCCATGCTCACACGTGTTGTGTTAAACAGGAAGAGGTTCATATCTCCTCATTATTTTCAAAAGCATTATATATATATATTTCACCAACCTATGGTTGAGACAAGGCATATCCATACAAAATATTTGGGTTCAAACCTGGATGAGCTTAGAGCCATATTTGAGATGGATTGTCCAATTTTAATGGGAGTCTCCATGCTCACATGTGTTGTGTTAAACAAGAAGAGGTTCATATCTCCTCATTATTTTCAAAAGCATTATATATATATATATATATATATATAAGACTTAGCCTTGTAGGAAGAGCTGTGAACGTGGAAACTAGAGTTTTACGTTAGTTTCTTCATATTTTCCCATTAGGCTTCCCTATATCCCTTTTCTTTGTTTCTTTGAACATCTCTTCCATTGCTTTCTCCATTGCTAGTGTTTGTGGAGGATTTTTGCCATTCCAAATGTGTTCAGAGTTGTCTTTGGGTTACCCAAGGATGCTTTCGTATGGAGCCCCAAGGTTCTTTGATGAAAGAGGATTTGTTTTGTTGTTCTCTTTGGTGCTATGTGTTTTGGGTTCTAGTGATGGGAGGCCCTTTCAAATGGTGGTGGTGATTAGGGTTTCTTCATTTTCCTTCTCATATGCATAGGTTATTATCATCGGTGACTTGTTTTATGACTGATAGTTTATCTCTATGATGTGTAGCAACCCAATGGTTCCTGTTCTTGTCTTCAATGATGTCTTCTTCCTTGTGGTGGACCCTTTCTACCCACAAGTCCCGGATTCAAGTGTTTTGGTTGGAGGATGAGGGCTTCATATTTGTATTAAACTTGATCCTTTGTGTAGAGTTTCATATGGTTTTTTTCCCTTGGGAACTATACATACCTAGTCTTTTGGAGGGTTCGGGGCTAAGTATCTACTATTTGGAGCCCGATCTCTATGAGCTATGTTTTACCCATATTTTGTGGTGGTAAACAACAACATTGGTTTGGATACTCTATGGGCCAAGGCACTATCCCCTACATGGATAAGGGTGGTTGGGTATTGCGTTTATTATATGGTTTTAGTGAATATTGGTTCTTACTGCTCGATCCATTAATGCCTCTTGATAGTGTTGGAGGCCTTCAATTGGCCTATTGATTTTTACAGCTATTGACATTATCGTTTGTATTTTGATACTTTCTTATTTGAGTTGGAAATTCTTTTTGATTTTGTGTCCCATTTCTTGGACACTGGTTAAATGCAATTTCCCTATCTCATTTTGAAATATATATATATATATATATATATATATATATATATATATATATATATATATATAATATTCTNTGTATTTTAAAACACCCAATATTAAGTATTAATGGCTTGCATCACAATCCTTGTTCCTTAATACCAATGAATTAACTTCCAACTTATGGTCCTTAATGCTGAGTATACTTATTAATAAGGAATACAATTACAACTTATGGTAATTAATGCTAAGTACTAAGGTCTCGAAACTCCAATACTTATTAATAAGGAATACGATTACAATATAGTAAAACCATATATTAAGTATGGAGAGCTCTCATCCCTCGTTATTAGTCCCCGCCAGAGGCGTAGAGGGACTATAATGATCGATAATTCGTTGATTCCATATTAGTATGTCCTTTGACTATAAATTTTCGCATCATCTGTATTGTTCGAACTATAGAAGTAAAAACATTATTTTTTATATAATAAAAAAAACCTTGTATGTCATCGCCTCATTGGAGAATAGATTCAAAGTCTTATTGTCAGCTTCGCTGTTCCCAATGTTGTAAATGTTTAGATATACAAAGTTTTGAGCATGGATGATCTTTTTTATTTTTTATTGAAATGTTTACATATCGAAATTTCTAAGCGTCGACGCTCTTTTTTAATGTTTTTATTATTTCTATTTGTATTGAAATGTTTACATACCGAAAGTTTTGAGCATTGACACTCTTTTTGAGGTACTTGAATAGGCCTGAAAACTTAAATGTTTACATAGCGTGAGGCCCTTAAACAAGCCTGACAACTTAAATGTTTGCATAGCGTGAGGCCCTTAATCAACCCTGACATCCTTAAATATTTACTTAAACATGCTTCTCATAGTACATTTTTCCTCGAATTTTTCCATACAATGTTGCAGTGAATTTGGAAAATATTGTTGTACCCCGCCAGTCGCATAGCCATCATATGTTTCATAATTCTTCTGTGCTTGGAATGCAATTTAGTCATAAATATATATACATATATTGTTTACTGGTTCGCTGACTGCTTCTTGTTCGCTGGTTCGTCGGTTGCTGCTTGTTGTTGTTTGGTTCAAATTTGCAAGGTTGAGGTCTTGCACCTGTAGTTGGACATGTTGGTGCTTGTTGCTTGCTTTTGTTTGATTTATTTTGTTTACTTCATCTTTGCAAGGTTGGGGTCCTGCACTCGCAGTTGGAGATATTTTTTGACTTTGCAGAGTTCAAGTCCTGCACCCACAATTCGACCTACACTTTTGTCGTTCATCGTTGCCGAGTAAGTTTCAATACCATAATTTCATTCGTATTCATTCTTTTTTGTTTATTGTTTGCAGTTTGGAAGTAAGAATGTTTAAGTATATCCACTTGCATGGTCGTCATATGTTTCAGATTTCTTCTATGCTTGGAGTGCAATTTGGTCATCATTGAAGATACATATATTGTTTACTAGTCCAGTGGTTACTGCTTGTTCGCTGGTTCGTCAGTTGCTGCTTGTTGTTGTTTGGTTCAAGTTTGCAAGTTTTAGGTGTTGCAGCTGTAGTTGGGCCTGTTGGTGCTTGCTCACTGGTTTGTTGCTTGCTGTTTGCTTTTGTTTACTTCGAATTTGCAAGGTTGGGGTCCTACACTAAAAGTTGGAGCTATTTTTTGCACTTTGTAGTGTTCAGGTGCTGCACCCGCAAGTGGACCTGTGGTTCTGTCGTTCATCATTAACGAATAAGTTTCAATAGAATACTTTCATTTGTATTCATTGTTTACTATTCACTATTTTCACTTTGCAAGTAAGAATGTTTAAGTATTTATTCATCATTCTTGTCCTACAGACTTTCCATAGAGGTTGGCATATCCTTTTCTCTTGCTCTTAAATTTTCCTCTGATTTTTTCCTGAGACTCTGCACCATGTCCATGCCAATTCCGTGTGTACAACTTCGACTATCATTTTTTTATAGCATTGTAAATTCTAGTCCTTTTCCGTTTGTGACGAAGTGGAAGTCGGGTGCCTATCCCGTACGAGAATTAAACCCGTGTCTTTCATATAAAAAATACGATGTCAAGCTTGTTGCCTTTGTAGGATGTTCTTGTAGAAGAAAAATGCATGTAGGCGTAGAAGGGATGGGTATGGTACAACAGTGCCTAGGCTACAACAAAATTGCACAAAATTGGCATATCTTTCCATCCTGCTCTTAAATTTTGCACCATTTTTTTCTCCTAAATCTGAACCATACCTACATGCCTTTGCATAATGTTCTTGTAGAATAAAATGGTGCTGAGATGGTGCTAGCAAGAGTAGTATTCCGTGCATTGCAAATTGCAATATTCAATATCAATGCCGCTTCATGTACAACAATGCTAACATAATGAATTGTTCTCAAATGCATCACACCATTTACATCTGGATGAAACCATTATCATTCTAGGATACTTCAGTGTTGACATGCTACAAAATAGTGCCATAACAAAAAAATGGAAAACTACATGTGCAATTACAATTTCCGCTTTCTTTTGGTTAAGATAAAACATGTGCAAAACACACTTATTAACCATATATGGTGAAATGTGCCCATATCACAATACAACCTCTTTATATTATACATAGATTGGTCTGACCACGATACAATTTATCTTGTACTTGAATTATTGAATATACATTAAATATATTACAAAATTATATTTCCACGTCTCAAATCATATCTGGATACTTTGTTGCACAAAACCAAATCATTTAGCTACGACCATCCGATTTCTTAATATTTTTTGGCTTGTAATATAATTTGGACAGGAAAAATTCTATCTAATTACAACCATGGATCAAGAAGAGAAAAGTTTTATGTTTCTAACTCTCTTTTATTCTATCCCTTTGATTCTCATTTTTTGTGTGTACATATTACTTGTTCTCCCTTGCATACCAACTTACATTCATAATCATTGTATTTTGTGCATTCCCACATTGAAACAAACAAAATAATTGGACAAGACAAATGACTCTTTACCACAAATGTGGAAGAGGAGATACAAAGGTGCATGATTCTACTCTTATTTCATATTCCATTGTTTTGTGTTTCATTTATTGTCTGTATATTTGTTCTACTGCTTTGCACCTAATTTATTGTATGTATATACTACATATCTTCCTACATAATAACTTATCTTCATGTCAATTGTATTCTCTGTACTGCTACATTGAAATGAATAGAACTGTATTTATTTTTTTACATGTCTTCCTACATACCAATTTACCTTCATGTCCATTGTATTTTCTGCATTGCTACATTGAAACAAACAAAATAACTGAAGAATATGAGGGACTCTTTACCACAAATGTGGACGAGGAGATACAAAGGTGAATGCTTCTACTCTTATTTCATATTCCATTGTTTAATATTTCATTTATTGTCTATATATTTGTTCTACTGCTTTGCACCTAATTTATTGTATGTACATACTGCGTATCTTCCTACATAATAACTTATCTTCATGTCACTTGTATTCTCTGTGCTGCTACATCGAAATAAATAGAACTGCATTTGTTTTTTTACACGTCTTTATACATACTAACTTACCTTCATGTCCACTGTATTTTCTATATTTCTACATTGAAAGAAATAGATTAGTTGGACAAGAGGATGAAATCTTATATGCCACAACAAAGGAGGATGAAGTACAATCTTCGAAAAGGTATACCAACTGTGATAGTAAATCAAAGACACAAAACGAGTAGGTGGATATTAGACTAGAAAATAATGATTTGGAAACAATGGGCCTTTGTTGAGACTTCCCGCTTCTGAACATTTCCCTCCCCATTTCTATTTTCCCACTGTCTATTATCCCTTTTTTCCCCTCTTCTATACTTAACCGAATTCCCCTTTGTTTTTCCCCTCTACTTTCGCTTTCAAGTTTCTTTGCTTAGTTGTTTTTCAAAAAATGTCTAGGTGCACAGGTTGGCGGACTCACATGTTCACATTTATACTCATGCTTCTATATCATGACTCCGACCGACAACTTCCTCATTCCATACTTAGCCACTTTTTCAATCGCGGGTTCCCCGGCTGGCGGGCTCAAGATTGCACCTCTAGCTTCAGGGGTTCCGCGATATAGATATTGGCCGTCAGACTCCCCCATCATGCCTTGTTCCGTGTTACACATTTTTGCAGTAAACAATTCTGAGGCATACAATTTTATTGTCGGGTCCTCATGTTTCCTGAGTATCCCTTGACACCCTATTTCATATTCCATCTCCTTCGAGCCTGTTTGTGACATTCAGAACAATTATGAACAATATACAATGCATATGTTTATTTATTCATTCTGATGTTCATGTACACATGCTTTCATTAGGAGAAGATGTACTAGTGACATGGGCATGAACACTCAATCATCGCAAACATCAACAGAACGCCAAGGCCAAAGGTAAAGATTCATACATTGTGCTCCTGATATGTTTACCAAGCAAATATCCTAAGATATTTATTCATCTATTCCATGATAAATATGCCGATGTCATTTTCAACACATACTTTGCAGTTCACAATTGCCCCCTTCGAGCCTGTATGTGCCAAATAAAAATCTCCTAATTCTGCTTCTACTTTCATAAACGATGGTACAATTGATTGTCTATGATGGATTTAAAATTTCCCTTACATATATAGACATTGCCTCAACGCTACCATTCGAACCGTCAATAACACAAATGTACATTGTACAATTAGACACCCTCTGCTACAAGATGTGATTCTTGGGCTAGAAAAATTTCCATATGAAGTATACCTATAGAAAAAGGCAAACAATGTCTACATGCTGTGCGACTTTTAACTAGTACATATGACCAAATTTGCGATGGTTTTTTGTTGATATTGCCACAATTATCCGTTGCAATTTCCACGAAATCCGAGACTTTTTTTCGTCTCTATATCCACGATCCAAGTGTTCGTGGAAACATCGACAAAATTAGCTCTCCACGTGTCATCACAATCAAAATGGGTTAACCCAATGAATCGTCGAAATTACGACGAAACTTTGTCGCAATTACGAGGCACAACTGTGGCAATTACGATGAAACTTCGTCTCAATTGCGACGAAAGTTTATGCC
>ML840480.1:8336-48110 GCA_009831015.1 Picea engelmannii | reverse complement strand
CGCAATGGAGAAATAAAAGAGGGGAAAAGAGGAGGCGCCCCTCATTCTTTCATTCATTCATTTGGAAAAATAGATTTTTGGGAGAGCTATTGAGGAAATATTCTAGAGTTTTGGAAACCCTTGTTCATCTACAGGTTTTGGTGTTGCAAGGATACACCCTAGCTAGTCTTGGGTTCAGAATCATTTAGATTTCGACAATGTGCTTCATTGTGGAGGATTTCACTCTTTGTGGAAGAATATTTGTTGATAGTGGCAACATATATTGATGAAGAGGACTGCTCACACCATCTTGGGGTCGATTCCTTGCAGCTGGGGAAATGAACCCCTTGTTGGTTCATGATACTCCCTAACAGGCCAAGTTTCTATTCTTGAGGGGTGAATTTGCTGCTGAAACGGAACCATATTATTTCTGGGTGTTTTACCCTTGTTTGGGAAACTCGTATTTCCTATTGGTGGAACACTTTGGGAGTGGGAGACTGTGTATATCAGTGCATGTCCATATTCTCTATTGGGTGGCGCCTTACCTCTAATATGGGTACATCTATTGGTCTATACACATAAAATGTTGTTGTTGATTGAAGACCGAGATTTATCTCAAAGATGGGCGCATTTACTCTTATTTCTGAGTGTGGAGAGTTGTCATTATTCTTGGGGAATCAATATTTCTGCTTGGGAAAGCATCAGTACTCATACTGGTCATATAATATTGGCATTCTCCCTCTATTGGCTGCTACAAAAATATATTCATATGAAGGCAACTTTCAGAGGGTCGAATCTCTAGTGGGCAGAGTCTATTCAACGCAGATTGGATATATTCTTTACTCCAGGTTCTATCTTTTCAATGTATCCCCTTTTATTTTCTTACTTCTATTATAAAAAATAGTTGGAAGTTCCTTATGTCAATATTGTGACAATTTATGTATGACCTTCACAATGTTAAATTAAAACAAGCAACAATTACTCTTGATTTTCATAATTGCAGTGATACATTTCAGTATTGGTTTCTATTGGATATTTCCTCTGAATTATTATGAGTTGTCAGATTACAAAGAAACATTAAGATTTCACTCACAATAGTTTGGGTATAAACTATTTGAAGAAATACCTTAGGGACAAACCATCCTTAAACTCAGAAAAAAATTGCCACAAACGTAAAGGAATATCTAGTGGGAATATCACAGTGGTATCAGAGCATGTTCCTCTGTAGCTGTGGGATTTGAGGGGAACTTATAATCATATTTATGAGACTATAAGATGAGGAGAACATTACCTATCAAAGACGTAGGGGAAGAACCCCAGACCCACCTGGGTGGTAAGAAGAAGAAGTGGTTAGAGAGGAAACACCATCTATCACACCTAAGGGAAAATAAACTATGGGGGAAGAAGATGATACCATGATCAACAATATTTTCAATATTTTGAATGATTTGGGCAAGGGTCAAAAGGCCATGATGGACCTTATGAGGCAGCTAGCTAAGAATTTGTTGGAGGGCCCAATGAAGGAAAATCAAAATGGAGATGGGGATTCAAACAATAGAGAGGGTAGCCACTCAGGCAATACCATGTAGAGCCACCCCCACTTGTAAACTAAATCACCTAGACCCACTATGCCTCAATTTTTGGGGAATGAGGCCATGGGTCCATTGATGCAGGTTGATCAGGATGAGCCCTATAGGGAATATTTAGAGGAGTACAAGAGGCTAGGAGATTATTTCCACTCAACCATGTCCTTCGCGAAGTTATGCAATATGAAGAGAAGAAACTGACTGAGAGGGCCTGTGAGGGCCATTAAACAAAACTTTGAGTTGTAGCGTACCATTGGGAAAGTCATTATTCCCAACTTTGACAGGGGCTCTAAATGACCCGCTAGATTGTGGGTGCAGAAGATCGACACTTACTTCCAGCTGCGCCAGATGACATAGACAAATTCCATTAAGTTGGCCAACTTGCACATGGATGGAGAGGCCCATGAGTGGTGGTACCATGGGTTAGTCACCTTGGGACATGCCAGAATTACCTCCTACCTGGACTTCAAAAAGAGACTCATCAAGAGATTTGACAGGAAGGAACCTAAGCTTCACTTCTAAGAGTTGGCTCAACTCAAACAGACAAGTAGCCTAGAGGCCTATATATCTGAGTTTCAAAGGGTTGTTGTGATGGTGTCAGATATTTTAGAGGGTTGTTTGGTGATTTTTTTTGTTGAGGGGATAATGTATCCTCTATGAGGATGGGTCAAGGCCTACAAGCCTACCTCTTTACAGGATGCAGTCAGCAGATCTTGGGACATGCAGGATGTAGTACCTAAAAGCCGGTTTCTACCCAAACCCACTTTTACCCCGAAGACAAAGGAAATCATACCACCTTAGAGAGATTGGGATGGAAAGCCCAAAATGGATGAATATACCAAGAGATAATTAAGGAAAAATAAATTGTGTTTTAGTTGTCAGGAGCTATGGGCACCAGGAAACAAATGCGCTAGGAAGGACACAATGGGAAAGTCCCATTACATTGATGTATACTCTAACAGTGAAAGTGATAAAGATGAGGAGGTGGAGTAGGAAGAGGACCAAGGAAATCCAACATCATGAGAGGATTCTTCACAAGTTGGGGCTAAGGACCCAGTCATCAATGTCAGGATTTCTGAGGTATCATACCTTTAGGGTCAGAGGTGTTCTATAGGGGCACAAGGTGACAATATTGATAGATGGGGGAGCATCCCATAACTTCATCGATGGTAACATGGTCGACAGGAGAGGAATTTCGACAGAGTTATTGGATGGGTTCACAGTAGTCATACCAGGAGGCCACTAGATGAGTTGTGCCAACTGGATTCCCAAGCTCAAAATAACCATGGGAAAATACTCAATGACATATGATTTCTTTGTGGTGGACATACTAGACACCAATGTAGTGTTGGGTGTTCAATGGATTTACTCTATTGGGAGATACACTACTGATCAGATGACCATGGAGATGGATTTCACAGGCCCAGATGGAAAGAAAGTGGTCCTACAAGCCATGCACCAGTACCCACCAAAGATTGTGTCATCGAAAAGCATGGAAGAAGTTATGAGGCATGGTGATATAGAGTGGGTTGTAGAGTGTTTTATTTCTGATAGAGAGCCACCTGACCATCTACAACAGCTTCCAGAGGACTCACAGGAATTACTCCGCAAATATCATAAATTATTTAGTGACATTCCTCCTGGCATTCCACCTGATATAGGTTTTGAGCATATCATAGAGCTAGAAGAGGGGTCCAAGAAGTTATCACAAACCCCTATAAGAACCCTCAATTTTACAAGGATTATATTGAAAAAACCATTAAAGAATTGTTGAAAATGGGCCACATCTTCCCTAGCTCCATCCCATTTGCCTCTTCTGTTGTCTTAGTCAAGAAGAAGGACAGTACTCTGCGTATGTGTATTGACTACATAGCCCTAAAGAAGAATGCAATTGAGAATCGGTACCCCATACCGAGGATCAATCAATTAATGGATGAGCTTAGGGGAGCCAATTTTTTCTTGAATTTTGATTCATTCAATCCCAGGAGACATTCGAGAAAATGAAGTAGGTGATGAGCTCATACCCTGTTTTAGCACTCCCTAATTTCACTCAGCCCTTTCTCTTGGAGTGTGATTCTTCGAGAATTGGGATAGGATCTATATTGATGCAAAACAATCACCCCATAGTGTTTGAGAGATGAAAACTTCAAGATTATGAGCGACATTACTCCATATATGACAAAGAGATGTTTGCAATAATGCATGCTTTGACCAAATTTCAGCAGTACCTGGTGGGGAACAGGTTCAAGGTAAAGACCGATCATCATATCTTGAGGTTTCTCATGGAGAAAAAGAAGCTGAGCGAGTAGCAACAAAAATGGATCCATAAAATCCAAGCCTACGATTTTGAAATTGAGTATGTGAAAGGAAAAAATAATGTGGTTGTTGACACCCTATCTAGGATACCCAATCTCTCTCTCTCATGGATATTTCAGTGGAATGGAAGGCACTTCTATTGGTAGAATACTCCAAAAACAAGTTTAATTGTGAGATACTTGATGGTCATGTCATCAATGACAGGTACATGGTTATTGACGACATCATATATTATAAGGAATGGATCTATTTAGTACTAGAATCTCAATTGAAAGAAAAAATTTTGCATGCAACACATACTTCTCCTTTGGCAGGTCACCCAGGATACATGAAGAATTATAGACAAATTCAAGAGAGGTTTGCTTGGAAGCGTCCCAAGACTGATGTATTGAAGTTTTTATGGGAATTCCACATATGTCAGCAAAACAAGGTGGAACATACCCACCCAACAGGATTGCTCCAAACGCTTCACAGGGATGCCTTTGGTTCAGGGGAAATATTGTATCTACGTGGTGGTTGACAGGCTTACTAAATTTTCCCATTTCTTCTTCATATCATCCAAATACTCTGCAACGCAAGTAGCATAATTTTTCTTCAGAGAGGTATTTCGGTTGCATGGATTGCCCAAGACAATTGTCAGTGATCGAGACAAAAAATTCATGGGGGGCTTCTGGCAAGAGTTGTTCAGACTCGTAGGGACATAATTAACACCTAGTACCAGTTATCACCCTCATACTGATGGGAAAACTGAAATTGTGAAAAAATGGCTTGAGGGTTATTTGAGAAATTATGTATCGGGGCAACAAAAGGTGTGGATCAAATGGATGCACTTGGGTGAGCATTGTTATAACACCACTTATCACATTTCGATCAAGATGACACATTTCAAAGATTTGTATGGTTATGACACCACCACCTTTGTGGATCAAGCATTTGGGGACAGTCAGGCACCCAAAGCCAAAGATTGGATTCAAGAGAGTTAGGAAATGTTGCAAACTCTCAAAGATAACCTGCAAATAACACAAAATAAGAAGAAGATGTATGCTGAAAAGAATAGAGTGGAGCGCAGTTTCGAGGTGGGAGACTTGTTATACCTCCGCTTGCAGCCATACATGAACTCATCCTTGAAAATGAAAGGGGCAGAGAAAATGCAGCCGCAATTCTATGGTCCCTACAAGATTTCGAGGCGGGTCGGAGAGGTAGCTTATGAGTTAGATATTCCAAAGGGGTGTACGATACACAATGTCTGTCTTGTTTCATGCCTTAGGAAGGCATTGGGACAACATGTTGTCATCTCTACATAGTTTCCACCATTGGATGAGGAGGGGCAGTTTATTCTAATTCCAGAGGAGGTGTTGGAGACGAGAGAGTGGAAATTAAAAATCAGGAGCATCAAAGAGTACCTGATCAAATGGAAAAATATACCTACCGAGGATGCTACTTGGGAAGGAGAGCAGACATTGAAACATCCTAGATTATAGTTGCTTGAGGACAAACAATCTCAGGTGGTGAGGACTGTAATGTCCCCCTTTGCCTAGGAAGCAAAAGGAGTGGTTCCACTAGCCTAAATTGGTTCATGTAGGCTAAGTTGAAAAAGTTACCCAGGGAACTCAACTTTTTTCTAAGAAATGACTTTATAAAGTGAAAAAGGGGAAAAATGATACTTGGGTCTTAGGCAAATAAAGTCACTTAAAAATTATAAAGTTGCAAGCATAGAGTGACTTTAAAAAAATAAAAAATAAAAATTAAAAAAAGCGGGAAATAACTCAATGGAGAAATAAAAGAGGGGAAAAGAGGAGGCACCCCTCATCCTTTCATTCATTCAATTAGAAAAATAGATTTTTTTGAAGAGATTGAGAAAATATTCTAGGGTTTTGGAAACCCTGGTTCATCTACAGGTTTTGGTGTTGCAAGGATACACCCATGCTAGTCTTGGGTTCAAAGTCATTTAGATTTCGATACTGTTCTTCAATGCGGAGGATTTCACTCTTTGTGGAAGAAAATTTGTCGATAGTGGTAGCATATAATGACTAAGAGGACTGTTCACACCATCTTGGGGTCGATTCCTTATAGCTGAGCAAATGACCCCATTGTTGGGTCGTGATACTCCCTAGCAGGCTGAGTTTCTATTCTTGAGGGGTGAGTCTGTTGTTGAAACGAAACCATATTATTTCTGGGCGTTTTCCCCTTATCTGGGAAAATCATATTGCTTCTTGGTGGAGTGATTTGGGAGTGGGAGACTATGTATATCAGTGCAGGTCCATATTCTCTATTGGGTGGTTCCTTACCTCTAATATGGGTGCATCTATTGGTCTATACAGATAAAATGTCGGTGTTGATTGAAGACTGAGATTTATCTCAAAGATGGACGCATTTACTCTTATTTATGAGTGTGGAGATTTGTCATTATTCTTGGGGAATCAATATTTCTACTTGGGAAAGAACCAACACTCATATTGGGCATAAAATATTGGCATTCTCCCTTTATTGTCTGTTTCATAAATATATTCATCTGAAGGCAACTTTCAGAGGGTCGAATCTCTAGTGGGCGGAGTCTATTCAACGCAGATTGGATATATTCTTTACTCCAGGTTCTATCTTTTCATTGTATCCCCTTGTATTTTCTTACTTCCATTATAAACAATCGCTGGAAGTTTCCTTATGTCAGTACTGTGAAAATTTATGTATGACCTTCAAAATGTTAAATTAAAACAAGCATCAACTACTCTTGATTTTCATAATTGCAGTGATACATTTCAGTATTGGTTGTTATTGGATATTTCCTCTGACTTATTATGAGTTGTGTCATTACAAAGAAACATTAATATTTCACTTACAATAGTTTGGGTACAAACTATTTGAAGAAATACGTCAGGGACAAACCATCCTTAAACTCAGAAAAAAATTTCCACAAACGTAAATGGATATCTAGTGGGAATATTACAATATATTTATAGACAATAATTCTACAAGGATAAAATTCATAGTCATACAAAATAACAAGGATAACAAAAATGTTGGAAATACATTTTCCCTTACTCCAATCCCAAAGTTCAATAATTCTACATATATTTTTAAAACTATAATAAGTTTTTCAACTATTAGTAATGATTTTCTAGACATTGTGGTTTCAATTTAAATGGAAATTGAAATGTATGTCTAAGTATTTGTAATATTGCATCTATGCATGATGTTATCACTATATAAACTTTGAGGAATAATTTGTTTATATTTAACTATCATAATTTTAATTCTAGTAATAAATCTTAAGAATATATATTTTAAATTAATTAAATTGTCCAATCATTTAATTGAATCATGTAATCAAGTGTCTGTGTATTCGTCTGCATGTGTGTATATATGAATGATAAAATAAAAGTCAATATATATGCCAAATATACATCTCAACTATACATGCTGACAATCAATATACATTTCAAATGACCATCTAAACATTTAAGATACATGTAAACTATGACTAGGTCTGGCACTAGAGACAAACACATCAACACCTCTACTATGTAAGAATGTAGTTGCACATTAATACATATCTCCGTATCTAAATTATTTGATAATACCCTATCTATAGGAATAATATGTGGATTAGTAGGTATAATATCTAGTGCAATAGGTAGATCCATGGGTGCACTAATCGATGAAGCAATAGGATTATCTAGGCACGAGTGGAGATGAAGGAGGTGGAGGAGGAGTATCCTTATAAATTTTATAATTTGAATATGTATAAGACAAAAAAAGGTAGATTAGCACATCTCATAGCTCATCACACATCATCCCTCACCCTTTGGACCATGACCAAATATTGGCAATATGATGCATCAATAATGTCATATCTCAGGGAAGGATAACATAATTACTCTCTGTTAAGTTTAGAGTTGCTATTAAGTTCTTTTCAATTTACTAGAGAATAATAGCATACGTAGGATCACTGAAAGAAACACAATCACAAGGTACATAACATTTTATCCTGGGAAACCCTCATGGGGGAGAAAACCCAACAAAACTTCCTCAATAATATATTTCCAATACAATGCCAAGACTTAAGACAAAACCACCAAGAATAACCAAGACTATGCATGTGCCTCTCTCTTCTCTTCCTTGTAATTGCAGCTACCTCCAAAAATTGCACACTATATGAGTGACTTGAGTGGGTGAGTGAATGAGGCACCATCCTCTCTTATTTATACTAGCTGAGGGGTGCTAGGGTTATGTCTTTTCACCAAGCAGGGCCAACTTCTCCCAATAGTGGTTAAAACCACTTTATTAAGCCCTAGGGGACGACTTTACAAACATCATCATATAACTATGGTTTGACCAATCCAAAAAAGGGGATTCGGTCTTAGACAAGACTCGACATGATCAATCCATAAAAGGGTATTTGATCTATATAGTAATGACTCAAATATAAGTAGAATATTCTTTGTAGTTACAATATTTCAACACTCCCCTTAACAAGAAGGGTATTCTAATAACATAACTCAATACAACATCATCAAGAGAGAGAGGGAAACAACATCATCAACATATAGAACATTGACTGGCATATCTACAAATCATCAGAAATTTTTCTCATCATCAATAACATCATCGTTCATAGCATGGAGCTGGAATAGTATCATCATCATCATCTACATCAACCTCAATTAGTATAAAACTAATTCAACATCATCATCAATAGCATAAGGCTGATACAACAACAACACGAGGCTGATACAACAACAACACGAGGTTGGAACAACAACATCATCATCATGAGGTTGAGATAACAACATCATCATCATCATATGGCAACAAAATTAGGTAGGTGCAACAACAACATTTTGTGGTACTCTGATAGAACTTCTTTATCAGACCTTCGGGATCTACCTAGGAATCAAAATATTCCCTAGGATATAAAATATTAACGAAGCTACCACATGGTACTATGACAAAACATCCTTATCGTACCTTCAAGATCTGCCCAGGAATCAAAATACTCCATAGGATATAAAATCCTAACGGAGTTACCAATACTAACCACAACTTGCATATACATGCATAGGTACTCTGACAGATCGTCCTTACTGGACCTTCACAATTTGCCCAAGGATGATCAATCCTGTATGATATAAAATCCTAACGTAGCTACCCACTGTTGGTCAGGATACTGTAGTATCATCAACATCACTCCCCATTTTGAGGGAGGTCCTTTCGGACAACACCAAGATTGTATCGGAAGTGCTCAAAGTTCACATGAGAAAGAGGCTTTGTCAACACATCTGCAACCTTCTCATCTATGCCAACATATTGGAGCTTTATAGTTCCCCTATGCACGATATCAAGAATGTAGTGATACCGTATTTCTATGTGCTTCGACTTATCATGGAACACATGGTTCTCTGTCATATTTATACAACTATGGTTATCACATAGAATCACGGTGGCTTCCCTATCCATATTGAATAGACTTGTCAACAACTTCCGAAGCCATATGGATTCACAATTGGCGGAACATGTTGTAATGTATTCTGCTTCTGCCATGCTGAGAGAAATACTGGATTGCTTCTTGCTCTACCATGAATTCATGGCTAGACCCATACTAAAACAACATCCTGAAGTCATGATCTCCAGTATAACAAAAACCATAATCCAACGTACCCTTAAGGTATCTCATCACATGCTTTAAAACTACTAGGTGAACACATCCAATCTCTACTAGATACTGACTCAAGGTGTTCACAACAAAGCATATATCTGGCCTGGTATTCGTCAGATACAACAATGAACCAATAATATGTCTGTACAGAGTAACATCAACCAACTCTGACGAAGTATCAACCATGAGCTTCAACTTTGTTTCCATGGGTGTATTCATGGATTTACATTCCAACATGTTAAACCTATTCAGTATTTCAACTGCATACTTCCCTTGGTTAAGGAATATCTTCTCTAGGATCTTCCAAACTTCAAGACCTAAGAAATAATGCATCACACATAGGTATTTCATTTCAAATTCTGCAACGAGCTTCTTCTTACAATCTGTGATGAGATTCTATTCTCTTGTTAAGAATAAGTCATCCACATACAATAGAAATATAACTGGCTCATCATTCATAACCTTGAAGTAAAGGTTAGAATCATCTTTACTCTTGGTAAATCCCAAGCTCGTCAAGAAACTGTCAATTCTCCCATACCAAGCTCTAGGAAATTTATTTAACCCGTACATAGATTTCTTCAACCTGCAGACATGAGTCTTTCTATATTCAACTTCAAACCCTTGGGGTTGTTCTATATACACTTATTCTTCAATAACACCATTTAAGAAGGTTGTTTTCACATCCATATGGTGTAACTTCCACTTCATCTTGGATGCAAGAGCTACGATTGTTATGATAGAAGTGTATCTGTATATAGGAGAAAACGTCTCTTCATAATCAATTCATTCCTTTTGAGAAAATCCAAAAGCTACAAATCTTTCTTTATGTTTTTAAATACTTATGTTTGTAGCATGTTTTATCTTGTATATCCATTTAGAAGATACCACATATTTTTTCTTCGCTCCAGTAACTACTTCCCATACAACATTATTTATAATGGAATGGTATTATTCTATCATGGAATCCACCCATTCTTTCTTATGAATGGATTCTTCAAAGAAAGTAAGTTCCTTTTCTATGAGATCACACATCAGGGCCATATAATTGGAGAATGGCTTAGGTTTCTTTCTTTGTCTCATGGTTCCTTCTGGGGCACCATACTTCTCTCCATATTAAATAAGTTCCCTTGCCCAAGATGGCTTTATCTTGTGAGAGATCGTCATCTGGGGAGGTTCTTGAGATTATATCAGATCATGATCTTCTGGAATCTCGTCATCAGGGGTAACTGTAACTTCCTTCACAGGTTTTCCAACTCTGGGAGCTACAGGTTCTTCTTCATATACTTCTTCAATCTAGAATTTCCTTGATATTTTAAGTGTTGCTTCTTCATCAAATGTTACATCTATGTTGATCTCAATATGATGGTAACCTGGTATATAAATTATGAAGGCCTTAGATCCCTCACAATATCCAACAAATATTCCCTTCTTTCCTAAATAATCCATCTTATTTCTCCTTTCTTTCGGAATGTGTACAAACATTGGACAACCAAATATTTTAAGATGGCTTACTTTTGGCTTCTTTCTGGAGAACATTTCTTCAGGGGTTTTGAATCCAAGTGCACTATGGGATAATCTATTTTGGAAATAAACTTTTTTTCTTGTTGCTTCAACCCATAAGTGCATTGGAATATCTTGATCATGAATCATAGTCTTCAATTCTTCCATTATTGTTCTATTCTTTCTTTCTACTGCACCATTTTGTTGAGAATTATAGGGAGTCGTGAGCTCCCTCTTAATACTGACATCTCTGAAAAAAATTCCAAATCCATTTTAGGTGTATTCTCCTCCATTATCTGACTTGAGTATCTTGATTTTTCTTTCGTAGAGATTTTCTACCAAGGCTTTGAATTCCTTGAAATTTTTGAGTACTTCTTCTTTGGATTTCAATAAATAAACCCAAGTATTGAAATAATAATCATCAATAAATGACACATAATATACATACCCACTTAGAGAGGTTGATGGAATTGGACCACATACAACCGAGTGGATGATCTCCAAGATTCCCTCTGCTTTACTATCTCTCTTTGGTAAAGGATTCTTTATGTTCTTTCCTTGTGCACATCCCTTGCATACACCTTCATGATCAACTTTGAATTTTGGTAAACTTGTAACTACCTTGCTTACATATGGTAAGGATTTTTAGTTTATGCGAGCTATTCTTCTATGCAAAAGTTCATATGGACTCTCGATGGAGTGAGCCAATGCTGCATCTCAATGAACTTTTAGCTTATACAAACCACCTTCTTTTGCTCCAATAACAATTGCATATTCTATGGGTTTTCCTTTAGGCCACACAAGAACTTCACCATATATGAATGCAACCCTAAAAAAATTCTTATATAGAGATGATATATAAAGTAAGTTCTTTGTCAAACCTGGTACATAAAGCACATCCTTCATTCTCATAGGAGTCCCTAAATCAAGTTTGTATGTTGATTCTCCCATTCCTTTGATAGGATACTAATAATCATCTCCAAGTGAAACTTTCTGGGGAAAGTCCTTTTATGTAAGGCTAGAGATAATGTCTCTCTGACCTGTCATGTGCTTAGAGGAACCATTTTCTATGAGCCAAGTATTCTCTCCAGGTGTCACAGATCCTTAGAGGGCGAAAAATAAAACATAATCTTCGATCTTTTATTTAATCAACTTTGTGGGTGGCTCATCATCTTCAACTGCATGGGCATGATGTCTTTTGTTATTTCTCTTCTTGTATTCTTCCCTTTTGACAGGAAAATTATTATCAATGTGTCCCATCTTATCACAATGATAACATTGATAAGAGGAGAAATATTTTTCTCTTCTTTGCCCTTCTGATATTTCTAGAATCTCTTTGGAGGGTGAGATTCTTTATGGAAGTGTATGAATCTCTTTGGGGAGTGAGATTCTTTGTGAAGATGGGTATCCTTTTGGAATTGAGACATTTTATTTTCTCCTTTAGCATGAGCATCTAGGGCTTGGTATTCATCCCTTAATAGTATTTCTTATCGATTGGCTAATCTTGCTTCTTCTTGAACACATTCTTCCCATAGACTATAAAATTGGAGTTTTTCTTTTCTTTCATAGATAGTTTGGATGAAGGCATCCCAAGGTCTTGTGAGACCATTAATAGCTCTCATTATGAGTTCATATTCATATAGGTTGTTTCCAATTGCTTCTAACTATTCCTTGAATTGAGAAACCCTAGATAAATAATCATGAATTGTTTCTCCTCTCTGCATCTTTGTATTCTTGAGTTGGGTTCTCAGATTCATATTTCGATTGATGTTATTTTCTTCATACATTCTAGTTATGGAATCAAACATATCCTTTGGATTATTCTTAGAAGACACTTGAGGAATCAAGTGATCTTTAATGGAGTCTGCAATGATTCTTTTGGCCCTAACCATATCCTTCTTGTACTTCTCTTTGGTTGCTTCTTCTTCGGGTTCTGGTACATTTTATTTTATGAATTTTGTAAGGTCATTCTCTTCAATAATGATTCCAATCCTGTACTTCCAGGCAAAAAAGTTTTCCACACCTTCTAACTTGTCAACAAGCTTAGTGCTTGTAGACATCTTGACCCGGAGCTAGGAAAATGACCATAAAATGAAAGTTCTCTGAAACTGAATTTGAACTTACGAGGATATGCGCTGGGCTGAGATGAGTTGGATGGAGCTATCTGATTTCAAAAATTTCAAGTTTTACCCCTTGAAAATTGACCTGCGCAAATTTGGACTTGTACTTTTGGTATTGGTTCTAGTTTCCTAGTTTTTTTATTCCAGTAAAAACTAGGGTTTGACTTTCTAGAGGCTCTAGCCATTGAAACGGTGCACTCAAGATGCCAAGTGATGCACTAGGGTAGGGCACACTTCCCTAGATGATTTTGAGTCATAAATTCCCTTCCAATAAAAATCCCTAATTGTCTTGTACGACAACAATGACGTTTTTGGTTACCCAATGAAAGGTGCTATATTCAATGAAGCTATGATACCATGTTAAATTTAGAGCTGCTATTAAGTTCTTTTCAATTTACTAGAGAATAATATCATAAGAAAGGTCACCGAAAGAAAAACAATCACAAGGCACACAACATTTTATCCTGGGAAACCCTCATGGGGGAGAAAACTCAACAAAACTTCTTGAATAATAGATTTCCAATACAATGCCAAGACTTAAGACAAAACCACCAAGAATAACCAAGACTAATCATGTATCTCTCTCTTCTCCTCCTTGTAATTGCAACTACCTCCAAAACTTGCGCACTAGATGAGTGACTTGAGTGGGTGAGTGAATGAGGCACCATCCTCTCTTATTTATACTAGCTGAGGGGTGCTAGGGTTATGTATTTTCACCAAGCAAGGTTGACTTCTCCCAATAATGGTTAAATCCACTTTATTAATCCCTAAGGGCCGAATTTACAAACACCACCATATAAATATGGTTTGACCAATCCACAAAAGGGGATTTGGTCTTAGATAAGACCCAACATGATCAATCCATAAAAGGGGATTTGATATATATAGTAATGACTCAAATATAAGTAGAATATTCTTCACAGTTACAATATTTAAACACTCACAAGATCAAGATCCTATAAGATCACCCTAGCTTGAATTAGCTAGACTTTGTAGCCGATCATCAAAGTACATAATTATTTTATGACATGGATTCAAATGGAATTGGAGATTTGATGAGTTTAGCACATGTCAGGTTTGTGATATTAAGGAACCTCATCATCCTCAACCATATTTTCAATAGGATGGGGAGGAGGCCCCTTACTATCATATGAGTCAATATATGCAAAATTGTAGACGTAAATTAGAAAATTTAAACAAATATTATAATCAATAACATGTGCATTAAATATGATAAAACATTATGCAACTCGACTAATGAAAAAATCATGACAATATTACCTCTCTATATTGGTAACTTGATCGCAGTAAATAGAATTTTCACACACCCTTGCTAATCCATCCATGCATATAGATCTTGCACAATGTGGAGGACATGATCATCCTCACTACCTAACCCACCACCCTAGATGCGAACTTTGGATGGCTTCTCTTGGGAAAAATTTGGCCCCAAATGTGATATGCACATTAGTCATCTTCCTAGGAGGGTGGTCATAAAAATATGTTTGAGTCACCAAAAACCTCTAAAATATAAACAAAATAGATCTGAAACAAAGGGAAAGAGTTGTCTCCCCTCCAACATTCTACAACATCTATCTAGAGTAATATAAATTGTTGTAGAAGAATAGAAAACAACCTTATCAATATGATTTATTGAAAAAAAATATCTACACAATACAGCATAGAGAAACTAATGCATTGTCCAACAATGGTATGGTGTGATAGTGTCATGATCATAAAACATAAGCACCTAACCTACACAACTCCAAAAAATGAAAGTGCAACAAATCCCCAATAACTTGGAAGTCATTAGGGTTAGTAATTTTTAGAATGACATATCTTTGTGCATATGCTAGTTATCTCTCTTCTGCAACACTAGGGTTCACATCAAGGAAATGGGGTAAATCCTCCCCCATCCTGCATATCCTAATGAGGAAATAAATGTATTCCTTTCTAGGTTTGTACGACATGTTAGGACCAACCATGCAAGCTTGTCTACCATGACCTGGTGATGACAAATCAAAAGGCCTGATAAGTATGTGTTCCCATTGATGGATTTATCCAAATTTGGGAGGCAAAATTCCTCAAAATGAGGAAAATATGAATAGGATGAGGAAGTCGATGCCTCTCCCTCTCCCAGACCTCCAAAACACTCATGAAATAATATGTATTGACCTATTGTTGTTGTGGTTTTCTTTGATTCACATACAAACCTCATTAGGAAAATACAGATATAAAATATACACTTTGTAATAAATTAACTTTTTAAATATTCATTCAATTTTATGTTTTAAATTTGGAGCATCAAAATTGCGTAAAACACTTAGGTGGACCTATTTTAATTAAGCACACTATCACCGGTGCATTGGTTTTTACATAGTGCAATGCATATGATGCTATAGAATTATGCATTGGAACTAGTATGCTCATATGAATAAACACACCATAAATCATTGCTTCTATACCATGTTAGTGCACTGTGAGAGTGAAGCATGTGCCAAACTAATGTGATGCGCTAACAATTTTGAATAACATTATCTATGGTTTTCTTAGTAATCCCTAAATGCATTAATGAGAGATTTAATGAACACACTGATATGTCTAAATAACAATGCACATAGTCACCAAATTTGGTTCATTTGTATTAGTAAGGAGCACCAATGCATAATGATGTTAGTTCTCATCAGTGCACTATATATGGTTGGCACATACAATATGACACATATTATGCCAAAGTGAGATAGTAGTATTGATGTTGGTACGAGGATTCCTCCCCACATTCACTACCATCATGAGACATTGTTATATTGTGTTTACTGGTGCATGTAAAATAAACTGTGGCATTGGATAATGGTGATACTGGTCCATGCTAGCACATTGAAAGTTGTAGGACATGTAAATTTGGCATGGCAGTGTTACAACTGGATAATATAACATTAGTGATAGTGAATTGATTCATCCATCCCCACATTGTAATCGCAAGGAATCTATGTCTATTGTTGGAATACTTAGAGGGGGGAGTGAATCAATATGAGCATATTTTACCACTTTCAATCACAATATATATAAACTTCAACTTTATCATGAGTATTCGATATTTTGTCACTTATGTATTCAATAGATCATTGCATCATAAATAGTATCATTCATAAGTGCATAATAAACAACCACAGATACACAGTACAATAGAATTTATGTGGAAACCCAAATGGGAGAAAACCATCGAATGCTTTCTTATATATATCACGATTACATTCATAGGAAGCACCAACTTCCCAATTCTCCAGTGACGAAAACCCCCTGCCTCTTCCAGGGTTTGCTCGACCTCCTGGCCAAGGATCTATCACTTTCACAATCAAATTGACTCTTAGGCTCTTGTTGAACCCCAATTTTAGTTTACACAGGCCCTCCTTAGCTCTCTTTGCAGGTTCTTTGAAAACCGTGGGTGCTTTCCTGGTGCTTTTTCCCCTTAAAACAAAAATCTAAATGACAGGTGTTAGCTCCCTTCCCTAAGCCCCTTTCCTCATACGACCTTGGGTTGTGAACCGGGACTTAACCCAAAAGGCGCTAAGCTTCAGGCTTTGAGACTCTTAGAAACCACTCTTCCTTTCAAACTATCAGAGCATTAGTCCTCTGAAAAGGCGAATCTATCAACGCATGTCCACGACAGATCGATGGTTAGCGGAGATTCTTCCTTCAGGCCTCTAGCCACTTTGACACTCCCTCTTGCTCTCCCTTTGCTATATCGCCAAAATGCAGGATCACGTGATGCGTGGCTCGTGAGATCTGATGGTCATAGTTAACTTTTCTCCTCCAGGACTTCAGTGATCCCACACCGTGTACGTCCTTCTAACCCTTGAATACATGAAGTACCGAAGGTCCTATGTGTTATCCTTCGAGTAGCTTCCCCATATCTGATGATTTCCATATCTCTGGTGATCTCCAGCTAGATCCCCATCATCTTTCCTTCAAAATATTTCCTCAAAGGAATTCTCGATCACTATAATCCCTGAGCTTAACTTTTTGAGGTATATGAAACCTCTGTGCATGCCTCTTGCACTTTAAATTGTTGGGACTTAGGAATTTCCTAATTATCCTTCCTTGGTAATGATGGTATCTATATCTCCTGATATTGGTTTCTTGAGGTATATGAGACCTCTTCCTCCTCTCTATGCTCTTCTTTCGATCTTTTAGACATTCATACTTAGAAATTTTTTCTAAGTCTTGTCTCCTCAAACTCGGATTGCTATCTCTCCTGATATTGTTCCTCTAAGGTTTTTAAAACCTTGAGCCCACCCCTTGCATCCTTGGAAATCTACAACACTTGATTGTTCTCCTATGAATCAAAGAGTTTGAGAAAAACTCGGCCTGCGCACTCCTTGTGTGGCTCTATGCTTTCTCTGCACTACTACTATCAAAGATTCAATGTTATCTCTCATGAGCTTCTCCAAGTTAGACTTAACTTTGTCAACACACTCTTTGCCGACAATGTACACTCCTTGCATGAGATCTCATAAGAGAAACAATTGAAACTTATTCTAATCCTACAAGTTCATGTATTTAACCACAAAATGAATTCATAAGAACAAGAACAAATAGAAACAAAGAATTTAAATGAACATAAATCCTACCATTTATTCAGATAAACAAAACAACACCAAACATTGGGATTAAAGCTCATCTATTCTATTCATTCAAATGATATAATACATAGATATAGGCAATCCTCCACTACTCTTCAACAACTCATACAATTCTCTCTGGCTCTCAACAACAACAACTCTCTCTCTCTCTCTCTCTCTCTCTCTCTCTCTCTCTCTTAGGAATGATAACTATCGCAAATAAGAAGCAACTAACTTTCACAAATGAGCAACAACAACTTCTTTGGGCATAAGATACAAGCATATATACAAGGGTGATTCATCGAACATTTCCCCCCAACAACCTAATGTTATCCTATCAGAATTTAATGCATCCATCTATGAGGGAATATGAAGTTAATATCATTTACAAAGGAGATAGGGGTTGATGCGAAGCCTCTGTACAATACAACCTTTACATTAAAGTGATACTGATCTGAGAGGATCTTTGAGGATAGCCTCAACCTCTAATAATTAATTACATTTCTTTTCATAAAATTTCAAATTCAAAAAGGTGCTCTCTCCATTGTGTAGTCCAAATCATCTTTATGCATGCACTGGATGATGTGCTTTACTCCAACCTGTCCTCTTTTTAATGTTGATGTAGATGCTCATGCATCATACTCCTCTGGAAAAAATATCATGGACTCCTATCCATGAGATCTTTCACTGCATTTCCTTTCTTCTGGATCTCTACTTCATTTACCCAGCTGACATCTTCTTCTGGATGGCCTTTCCACTTCACAAGGTATTCAAAATAAGTCTTCCTTCTAGTCTTTTTTCCAATTCTCTGATCTATGATCTTCTCCATCAATGGATTCTCTACTACAAGAATTTTTTTTTCCCATATGATTTCCTTCTGATCATTTGATCCTCCTATTTCATCTTCCATGTAAGGATACATGTCTACAACATTAAAAATAGGTGATATTCCCACATTGTTTGGCAGCTCTATCTCATAAGCATTTGCTGCAAACTTTCTAAGGATCCCACATGGTTCTATATTTTTCATTTTCAGTTTGTTTTATGTTCCCCTTGGGAACCTATCCCTCCTCAAGTGTGCTAACACCTAATCTCCCACTTCAAATTGAAGCTCTCTCTTATGTTGATCAACTCTGTCTTTGTACTTCTTGTTGTTGTCCTACAACTGCTCCTTGATCTAGTCATGAATGTTTTTCATCTCTGTAGCAAAATCTTCAGCTCCTGTACTTCTGAACTCATTTTTTCCCAAATATCTCAATTATTATATCCCCGCTGGGTTCATTCCATACACAATCTGGAATGGACTTCTTCTGGTGCTCCTATTTGGTGAATCATTGTATGCAAATTCCTCTTGTGGAAGAATCTTATCCCACTGACTATTATGTTATGTTTAGCCCATATTTCTGAGGATGATATGTTGATTTGAAGGACGAATCTATCCCCAATTTTTTCCACAGTGTTCTCCAGAAATGACCAACAAATTTGGTGTCCCTATCTGAAACAATTCTTTTGGGAAATCCATGTAGTCTCACAACTTCTTTAAAAAATAAACTTTCTATGTGTGTAGCATCATTTGTAGTTTTGCATGGTACAAATTTTTCCATTTTGGAAAATCGGTCAACTACCACAAATATGGAGTCACTTCCTCTCTGGGTTCTTGGAAATTCCAACAAAAAATCCATGTTGATAACATACCAAGGCTTGTCTAGAATATGCAATGGCTGATAAAGACTAGTGTTCTATTGTCTTACTTTTGCATACTGACAAATTCTCCATTTGTTTAAAAAAAAAATCACTTCATATCTCATACCTGGCCAATAGTATGAGCTACTCAACTGTGAAAATGTTTTGTCATGGCCAAAATGTCCTGCTAGGCCTCCACTATGCTTTTATTTCAATAAATTGTCTCTCATTGAGCATTTTGGTATGCACAATATGCTCCCTTTGAGAAACAGTCCATCCTGAATCAAATATTCTATCCATGGGATCATGTCCCTTAACAAAGGATTTGCGCAGGCTTCATAAGCTTCTTTGAAACATTCATCTTCACCATATGTTTCCTTAAGGTGTTCAAACCTTAAGGTTTCCACTTTGAATTCCTGCATAATGAAACACCTCCTACTCAAAGCATCTGCAACTTTGTTCGCACTACCAAAAATATGCTTGATAACAAAAGTGAAATTTTTCATAAATTCCACCCACTTTGCATGCCTCTGATTCAACTTCTCCTTCCTGGTTATGAACTGTAGAGCTTGATTATCACTATATAGCATGAACTCCTTGGGAATGAGATAATGCCTCCATTTTTTCAAGGCTTGAATCACTGCATAGAATTCTTTGTCATATGTGGAGTAATTTTTCTTAGTATCATTAAAATTCTCACGGAAATATGCAATAGGTCTGTTATCTTGACTTAAGACTGCTCCAATTGCTACTCCACTAGAATCACACCTCACCTGAAAGGTTTTCTTGAAATCTAGAAGGACTAGAATTGGTTGTTCTGTGATTTTTTCCTTCAATATCCTGAAGCTCTTCTCATCCTTCTCCGTCCACTTAAAATACTTATGTCTCTTTTTCACAGTGTCTAATATTGGTGCACACATACCACTAAAATTTCTAATGAATTTACTATAGAAACTTGCTAATCCATGGAAGCTTCTTACTTCAAATATGTTCCTTGGTGATGGCCAATCTCTAATATCTCTCACCTTTTTTGGATCCATCTTCAGCTCATTTGAAGAGATCAAAAAACCCAAATATATGAGTTATGTCTTCATAAAAGATGACTTCTTTAAATTTATCAGTAGCTTCTCTTGTTGCAACCTTCTCATAACTAATGTAGAGTGTCTCAAATGATCCTCCTCAATTTTACTGAATACTAGTATATCATCCAGATACACAATGCCAAATTTACCTATGAAGTCTTTGAGTACTTCCTTCATCAACCTCATGAATGTACTTGGGGAATTTGTTAAGCCAAATGGCATAACAAGCCACTCATACAACCCTTCATTTGTCTTGGAGGTTGTTTTCCATTCATCTCCTTCTCTCATTCTTATACGATGATAACCACTTTTCAGATCTATCTTTGAAAAATAGCTTGTTCCCCTCAAGCAATCCATCAAATCATCCATCCCGGGTAAAGGAAATATGTACTTGATAGTGATCTTGTTGATGTCTCTAGAATCTATGCACATTGTCCATCCTCCATCCTTCTTTAGACTCAATATTGTTGGTACAATGCATGGGCTTAAGCTTTCCCTGAATAAACCCTTTTCTAACAGATCTTGGACCTAATTCTTGACCTCTTCATTCTCTTGAGGTATCAATCTGTATGTTGCTTTGTTTGGCAAGCTTGCTTTTGGAATAAGTTCAATGTGATGACTGATGATCCTAATGGGTGGAAATGAGGAAGGTAACTCATCCACCACTATATTAGCAAAATTTTCCAGCAGCTCCTGAATTTATTCAGGAAGATCATCCATAGTACTGCTTGTAAGGATGACTCTGGGTTTTCTCACTATAGCAAACATCATGTCTTGTTCTTTCTTGACTTCATTAAAGAGCTCCTTCCCACTCATGAGAAGTATGTTTGTGCTGGTTTCTTCCTTCACTTTCTTATTCTCTATTGGAAACAACATGTGTGTTCAACCATTCTTATCAAGTGTGTAAGTATTCTTCCTCCCATCATGCATGGAATTTCTGTCAAAATGACATGGTCTTACCAAAAAAGCATGATGGAAATCCATGGCTATTACATCACATAAAATATTATCTTTGTATCCTCCTATTTTAAATTCAACTTGGCATTGTTTACTTACCATTACTTGGTGTCCTTTTTTCAGCCATGATACTTTATATGGATTTGGATGTGTAGTAGTCTCAAGCTATAGTTTTTCCACCATCTCTATGGATACTAAATTGTCAGTGCTTCCACTGTCTATAATCACCTTGAAAACTCTATCCTTGGTCTTGGAAGTAGTCCTAAACATAATGTTTCTCTGTACTGGTGCTTCCACCTCTTTCTCTGGTTTCAAGAGAATTTCCTCATCATGTGGGACTTTCCATCTTCAACAACTTATACTTCAACATTCCTTTTATGTTCTTCAAAAATTTGAGCTTCTCCTCTTTATTTATTTTTCTTGGGGCATTCCCAAGACATATCCCCTATCTTTCCACAAACATAGCATATTATCTCTCCTCCTCTGCCTCTTCCTCTTCCTCGAGGAAAATAATTTCTATCACCATATTTTATCCCTTGGGAACTTCCTCCTCTCTCTATATGATTGTGAAAATTTCCAGTCTCAACTTTGGGATTCTGAGCCCTATCATGGATAATTACCTTACCTCTATGTGGGATTTTTCCTCTTCCTCGTTGGATTTTCTTCCTAGCCAACTTCTCTTCTTATTTCAAGGAATCCTGATAAGCATCTTCAACTTTCATCATAGTCACCATGTTGATTTCATCCTGGATTTCATATCTTAGGAAATTAATGTATCTGCAACCTTCTCTTCATCACTCTCACAATGACCAGCTCTGATGTTCAGCCTATACAAATCTTCTATGGACTCTTTCACTGTCAATACTTTCTTTCTTAGGTTTTGTAGTCTCCTGAACAGATTTATTTGATAATCTTTGGGTATGAATTTAGCGTTTATCTTGGCTACCATTCTGTCCCAAATTTTAATTTTTTGTTTTCCTTTGCTTCTTATATCATCCTCCAATTCATCCCACCACAATGTTCCATGCCCTTTTAGTCTTGTGACAACATGTTTTATCTTCTTCTCATCATCGAACTCCTCATAGTCAAAGTATTTATCCATTTCTCTTCTCCAGTCCAACAACTCTTCCACGTCCAAATTACCCTCATACATTGGGATTTCCATTTTTTCTCTAGCTCCCAATTTTACAACAACTCTCAACACACGTTCTTCTACAACATCTTCTCCTGCAACTCCTCCAACTTCCATTTCTTCACTTTCGCCCTCACCAATGTCACCTACATCTGGTGCTCTTCTTTGTGCATTTTCCATGGAATCTATCCTTGCACGAAGTCTCCTCATTCCCTCCTCCATTGTTGGATTTGTCACAAATCTATCCATGTGTCTTCTTGGTGGCATGGAACTAATATTTCTTCCTATAGAGATTAAATTATGGCTCTAATACCACTTGGTGGTATCAAACAAAGCTTTTCCAGGGCTTTGATACCACTTGATGCAAACCCCCCTCTCCCAGGGTCTTCTCGATCTCTTGGTCAGGGATCGATCACTTTCGGAGTCGAATCAACTCTTTGGATCTTGTTGAACCCCAATTTTAGTTTACACATTCCCTCATATCTCTGTGCAAGTTATTTGAAACTCACAGGCACTTTCCTAGTTCTTTTTCCCCTTAAAAGAAAAATCTAAACGACAGGCACTAGCTCCAGCCGCTAGGCCCCTTTCCTCATACGAACTTGGCTTGTGACCTGGGACTTAACCCAAAAGGTTCTAAGCTTCAAGCTTTGGGACTCTTGGAAACCACTCTTCCTTTAAAACCACCGGAGTGTTAGTCCTATGAACAGGTGGATCTATTGACGCATGTCCATGGAATATTGACGGTTGGCGAAGCTTCGGCTTTCAGGCCTCTGACCAATTTGACACTCCATATTTCTCTCCATTTTCTCTATCACTGAAATGCAAGATCACATAACACGTGGCCCATGATATCTGACAGTCACGGTTCACTTCGCTCCTCCGGGACTTCGGTGATCCCACACATTGTACGTCCTGCTAACCCCTGAAGGTCCTATGGGTTATCCTCCGAGCAACTTCCCCATATTTGACGGTTTTCATCTCTCTGGTGATCTCCAACTAGATATCCATCATCGTTCCTTCAAACTCTTTCCTGAAAAGAATTCCTGATCACTTTATTTCCTGAGCTTAAATTTTTGAGGTATATGAAACCTCTGTCTACCCTTTGTGCGTTCCTCCTGCGCTGTAAAGTGTTGGGAATTAGGAATTTCCTAAGTATCCTTCCTCGGTACTGATGGTAGCTATCTCTCTCGAGCTTGGGTTCTTGAGGTATATGAGACCTCTGCCTCCTCTCTGTGCTCTTCTTTCGATATTTTAGACATTCAGACTTAGAAAATTTTTATAAGTCTTTTCTCCTCAAACTCAGATCGCTATCTCTCTTGATCTTGTTCCTCTAAAGTTTTTAAACCCTTGAGTGCACTCCTTGCATCCTTGGAACTCTACAACACTTGAATGTTCTCCTATGAATCAAAGAGTTTGAGAACAACTCAGCCTGTGCACTCCTTGTGTGGCTCTGTGCTTTCTCTACACTATTACTATCAAAGATTCAACGATATCTCTCCCAAGCTTCTCTGAGTTAGACTTAACTATGTCAACGCACTCTTTGCGGACAATGTGCACTCCTTCCATGAGCTCTCAAAAGAGAAAAAATTGAAACTTATTCTAATTCTACAAATTCATGTATTTAACCAAAAAATGCATTCATAAGCACAAGAACAAATATAAACAAAGAATTTAAATGAATAGAAAGCCTACCATTGATTCAGATAAACATAGCAACAACAAACATTGGGATTAAATCTCTTATGTTCTATTCATTCAAATGATAAAATACATAGATACAGGCAGTCCTCCACTACTCTTCAACAACTCATACAATGTTCTCTGGCTTATAACAAAAACAACTCTCTCTCTCTAGGAATGATAATTATCACAAATAAGCAACAACTAACTTTCACAAATGAGCAACAACAACTTCTTTGGGCATAAGATACAAGCATATATACAAGGGTGATTCATCGAACATTTGCCCCAAATAACCTAATGCTATCCTATCAGGATTTAATGCATCCATCTACTACGGATTATGAAGTTAATAGCATTTACAAAGGACATAGGGGTTGATGTGAAACCTATGTACAACACAACCATTACATTAAAGTGATACTGATCTGAGAGGATCTTTGGGGATGACCCCAGCCTCCATTTATTAATTACATTTCTTTTCATAAAATTTCAAATTCAAAAAGGTGCACTCTCCTTTGTGTAGTCCAAATCAACTTTATGCATGCGCTGGATGATGTGATTTACTCCAGCCTATCATATTTTTAATATTGATGTAGATGCTCCTGCATCATCCAACACTAATTGGAAGGAGTCTACAACCTGAAGGAAGATACAACTCTCTAAATTCTCTAGTTTCAATTGGAAGGAGGCTCAAACCCTCTAGTTTATAGGATCCAACCTAAAGGAAGTTGTTGGCCCTTGACCAAGTTTTGGAGAACCTTGGTCATGGTTAACCACTTGTGGGGCTTCGACAGGCTAGTCAAAGACGGAGCGCCGAGGTGAAGCAGAGATCGCAGGATCTCACCTCCTTTTTGTGAGATTTTTGGAGGTCTTATGTAACGGGTATGGGATGTCAACCCATGGGTTTACCCATGCTTAGGCCCCATTTATAAATGCATAAATAAGTAGCTAGGCATTGTAAGAAGAAGAATACCTAAGTTAGATTTGTGCAAGATATGTAAAGGTTGCTATGTGCGATTAGTTGTGAAGGCTCTGTGCATACTATGTGTTGATAACTTGCAGAGTTAAGTGAAAGTGATTGTAAGAAGGCTTTGTGCTATGTCAAACTCAGGGAAGGAGGATCTGGTGAAGTGTGCACATATATCCTGTCCTATGCAGAGCTGGTTTTGTGGCTGTGGGCATTTAAGAAGATTGAAAGAAGATAATAAAGAAGATTAAGAGTTGGTGGACGTAGCCCCACGCTGGGGGTGAACCACTTATATATTGTGTTGTGATTTCTTTGTGTTATTGATGTGATTTATGCTTAGTGTTGAATCTTTATGTATATTAGATGCATCAGATGTAGTAGCTTAGTGCTTAATAACATGAATGAATGCTAGATCTATTTGATGCTAGATGCTAAATGGTTAGATATGCTTAGATCTTGTTGAATACTGTGTTGTTTTGTAATTAGGGTTTTTACCTACGATGTGAATAAGGGTCAAAGACTAAGGAATGTTGATTTTTAAGTGCTCTGTTAAGTATTGTGATCACAGATCTGTGTCCCAGCTAGGTTGTAGACACTTGAGTCCTACAAACCCCCTGCCTCTACCTTGGGTGAGACTTCATATGCTTCGTAGGTGTTGTCGAATGGGTCGATAGTTAGGGTTTTTTTGGTGCGTTGTTGAAGCGTTGAACCTCGGGTCTGTCCTTGTGCCAACAAATGGTTCCATTGTCGGGACCTGAAACTATGATTGCTGGGAACTGAAGGAAAGAGAAACTCCGTGTGTAGATATATTGCTATAATGTGCAATACTCTACTTGACTTGTGAAGCTCTATGCCAAGAAGAGAAGCCCGATCTGAATAAAAGAGGTAAGATCTTAAAGATTTGTGCTCTGACAAAGGTAAGATAAGTGGAAATTTTTGTTTTGAAAGAATGGATCTAGTTATGTTTGATAGATTTTGTCCTAGCCTGAAAACTAGGGCACAACTAGAAGAAAGAAGATGTGATATGAATAGAGCTGATATAAATAGTGAAAGATATGTTATTCCTATGCATAGAAAGAAAGTTTTGACTAACAAGTGGATGCAGGATCCTAGAAAGAATTTTTTACAGGTCCACCACTATGAGCCCAGAACGTAGTACAGGAAATGTTGGGGATCGTTTAAGAGAAAGAGAGAATTGAATCTTTGTTATAATTGTAGAACATCGGGGCATCTTGCTAAGGAATGCCCTAGTAGAGGTCCTATTTTCCCTTGTTGTAAAGCTATTGGACATGAAGTTTTAGATTTCCCTAGAATGATTGCTAAAGTTGAGAAGATGAACATGAAATAAGAAAACCATGAAGAAGGTAGAGAGACTAAGAATATGCTAAAGAACTAGAAATAATCTGAGGCTATATTATTGAAGATGAAAGACACACTAAATTATCAAAGAGACATCAGTTTATCAGAGATCTTAAAAAATAAAGAGTGCATAGAAACAAGAATAGGAGACTTTGACATAGACTGTGTATTAGATGCATAAAGATAGGTGAACATTATGCCAGAAAGTACTTGGGAAATTTTGGGAAAGCCTGTTATGATTCCTTCATTGGGAGGAATAGGATTGTTTAAAGGAAATATGATAACTCTATGTGGAAGACTTACTCATGTACCTATGAGTGCTCATGGAACATCGACATAAGAAGAATTCGAGGTCATTAAGTTTGTTGAGAACAACGACCCTTTTTCACTTTTGTTAGGAAGGACTTGGATTGAGAGAGATCAGATCCGAAGGAGAGAAGAAGAGGAAGCTATAGAACAGAAAAATAAAGAATTAAGGGATTTCATGGATAAGAGAATAACGCGCTTAATAGAAGAACATGAGAATAATTCGAAGTAACTAAGGGACAGAGACCTGGCTGTCGAAGTCAAACAAACACAAGAATGCTTAAAGAACTTATCCATGCAGAAGAGAAAAGCACCTACTCCAGAAACAACAAAAGAAAAAGTGTTACCCTCGAACCCTGTGAAAGACCCTAAGTAGTGCGAAGTTACTACGCTAAGAAATGATAATAACAAGAATGGAAAGCGGAATCCAAAGACGCAGATCACCGAAAATAAAGAAACAAATCTTAGTAAGAAGAAATCAAAGATAAAAAAAATTGCAGGAAGTCCCAGAGAGGACTTCACAGAAGGAAGCCTTGCAGAACTTGAACCTCACTGGAATAGCAGAAAAACACTGACTGGCACTTCACCATGGCAAAGAAATATTACCGTTGGAGACGCCCTGGCCGTTAGAATGACACTCCAGAACGGCTAGAAATGCAGTTATTGCTAGAAAAAAATTTCCATTGGACTGTTGGGATCGTGCCATAACGGATGGAATCATATTGATTGAGGCTTTTTGGCCCGTTGGAGGAATCTGTTACGAAGTTGTCTATTTATCCCGTCGAATGTTGCACCGAGGACACTTTTGCGAATTGTGATTATCTGAGCCCATAGAGAACTAATTTATTTCGTGCAGTGCTTATTGAGACCTCGCCACCTGTTCTTCTTACCTTGAGCATTTTTCCACCTATATGAAACATTTGATCACGAGCGTGCATGTTGAGCGACCTTAGTGCAGTAGAGAAATCCATCGAATAGATTTTGATTGACCTCATGGCGGAGAAGGTCATGTCAGAAAGAGAACAAGACTCATTGAAGAGATGATTGCAAGCCTCCCCATCGACTGCACGTCGATCTGGGCCATCCCGAACTGCGACAGAGAAACGGAGAAAGAATCGCGACAACTTGGTGAATGTGAAGATCATCCCATCGGTATTGCCCAACTATATCCCACCTCTAGCTAGCACGGTTAGTCGTGACGGCATCCCAAGGGACTTCAACTATACACTGATCACTGCGCACCTCCCGAAGGGGATACGCGTAGTTGGACTATAGTTGGGACAGATTCTGACGCTAAAGATTAGTGATTTTAACTTGGGAGACCACAAGAATTATGGAATGATCACACCACATAAATACTTGAAAAAGGCAACGAGGAAGAAGTTGAAGATAATCCCCCAACCGTGGACCATGGACATCACAAGATCAACCATCTTTAATGTGATGAAGATACCACACGCGGTTCATGATCCATCTCGTAGGAAAGTGCGTCGAAGGGATGCAGATGAACTGGGTGAGCTACCTTGTCAACCAGTTGGAGCAAGATTGTCATGAAGCACAAGACCAAAGCTAGGAGTTTCACTTTAGCTGGTTGTTGATTATCATTGCCTTCATTGCTTGGGAGATGCTGGAGGGAGCAACCTTCCCTGAAGTCGATCCATCCAAACCACTGGCCGCGAGGTTCACTACCTTCTGGTATTCAAGCGACATGGCGAAGAAATGGAAGTCTAATGCAGTGTTCCACACCTATTACTTGCAGCTGAAGAGGACAATTGAATCCTTCCCTTGCATGACACCGAATACACTTCATAGGTTTAGGCCAATAACGAAGTTTCATGCAGACATGCACTTCATTTACATCACTGTGCGCGGAGACGAACACAAGGAAGAGATCCAGTCCTATTACAAACTCACTAAGGAATATATGGAGGAAATAAACAAGGAATGTCTTGCAGAATTCCTTGTACCAGTTGAACAGATAGAACTCTCCAACCCCAACCTCATCAAAAGTTATGTAGTCACCCGCGAAGAGTATGATAGATCCAACAGTAGCAAGAGGAAGAAGAAGGAAGATGTACAGGAAATTCACAACGCATCAAAAGAGACTACACTAGATTCACTTGAAGGGGGAGGAGGTGACGAAGTAGACAAAGAAGAGGATGAAGTGGAAGAAGATAAGAAGGAACAAGGCAAAGGGGAAGAATATAAGAAGGAACAAGGTGAAGTAACACCACCTAAAGATCCCCTTATGAAGACAGAGACATCCAAGAAAATAAAGGTTTCTCCAAAGAAACCCTCAGCACGGAAGAAGTCACGCACCAATAAACCCCACTTACAGACTATACTTACGGTGGATGATATTGACCTCATCATCGCAGCTGTATCAGATACTTCTGAGGTCATTTTGCAGTGAAGCGAAGCCAAACAGGAGACAATGTATGACAGGATCAAGGAGGAGCTCAAAGTGGTACATTAGGCTCTTTATTCAAGCCACGCAGTATGTACTGCGCCATTGTCATCAGGGGGCATAGAAGTAGGAGATGAGCTTTCCCAGCTACATAGAATAGCATATGTGACAGAGGCTCACCTTCGTCGGGTCTAGGAAGAAAAAGAGTAGGCCACAACGACATTGAAGCAAGAAAAGGAGGAAACCATAGAGAAACATCAGGTTGCGCAATAAGAGAAAGATGACCTCTAGGAGAAGTTTGCAGAGGACAAAGAGTAGCTCCAGAAAGAAAAAGAACAACTGCTCGTGGAGCTGATTGGAGTTAAATAAGCCATCACTAGATAACTTCTCTCTATGTCGAGCCTCGCACAGATGGAAGAGGAAACAACTGAGAGAAAAGTGGGGAAGCTCGTTGAATCCATTCAACAACTCCAAGCAAGAGTAGCAGAACTTGAATTGCAAGCAGTGTCAAGCACTCCACAGGAAGTGCTAGATCAGAGGGAAGAAACTGCCTGGAGCACAGTCGGTAGAATCAATTCATTGGCCCTAGAATGCAAGAAACTCAGAAATCAAAGTGCGTATACCTATGAGTGCCTTGAAAAGGACCTAGAACTAAGGACACTGGAGTCACAGCTCCAGGAAGAAAAGCAACAAGTAGTGACAGTAAAAGTACAGTTGAAGCTACTGTCAGCGATCGAGAAGATGAAAAGGTCACAATAACAATGTGCAGTTCAAAAAAAGGTCCATTCCATCCAGAGTAAATTCATGGAAGTGACCGAGAGACTTCAGCCAGTAAAGGACAAAGCCTGCACACTTTTTGAGGAGATCAAGGGACAAGGTGCATAGCTGGAACAAGTGGTCACCACAATGGAACAACACTTGGAAGGACCTGTCACTGAGAAAATCATTCAGGATTTCTCTGAGCAGGAGGCTCTGGCAAAGAAGCAAGTCGAGGCAACTCGAGACCTTCGAAGCATATTTTCCCAGATCAGAGTGACTCGGGATGAGTCACAGGTGAGTGTTGGGGGCTTGCTATCCCATGACCAAGTTTTGGAGAACCTTGGTCATGGTTTACCACTTTTGGGACTTTGACAGGCTAGTCGAAGACGGAGCGCCTAGGTGAAGCAGAGATCGCATGATCTTACCTCCTTTTTGTGAGATTTTTAGGTTTAGGGCTTATGTAACAGGTATGGGATGTCGGCCCATGGGTTTACCCATGCTTAGGCCCCATTTGTAAATGTATAAATAAGTAGCTAGGAATTATAAGAATAAGAAGACCTATGTTGGCTTTGTGCAAGATATGTAAAGGTTGCTAGGTGCGATTAGTTGTGAAGGCTCTGTGCATACTATGTGTTGACAACTTGCAAAGTTAAGTGCAAGTGATTGTAAGAAGGCTTTGTGTTGTGCCAAAATCGGGGAAGGAGGATCTGGCGAAGTGCACACAGATCTCTTGTCCTATGTGGAGTTGGTTTTGTGGCTATGTGCATGCAAGAATATTGAAATAAGATAATAAAGAAGACAAAGAGTTTGTGGACGTAGCCCCACGCTGGGGGTGAACCACATATATATTGTGTTGTGATTGCTTTGTGTTATTGATGTCATTTATGCTTAGTGTTAAATCTTTATGCATATTAGATGCATCTGATGTAGTATCTTAGTGCTTAATAACATAAATGAATGCTAGATCTATTTGATGCTAGTTTCTAAATGGTTATTTATGCTTATATCTTGTTGAATACTGTGTTGTTATGTAATTAGGGTTTTTACCTACGATGTGAATAAGGGTCAAATACTAAGGAATGTTAATTTTTAAGTGCTCTGTTAAGTATTGTAATCACAGATCTGTGTCTCAGCTAGGTTGTAGACACTTGATTCCTACAACCCCCCCGCCTCTACCTCAGGTGAGACTTCATCTACTTCGCAGGTGTTGCCGAAAGGGCCGGTAGTTAGGGTTTTTTTGGTGCGTTGTTGAAGCATTGAACCCCGAGTCTGCCCCTGTGCCAACAAAATCTTCAAATCCCCGTTTTCTCTGGATCCAACCAAAAGGAGGCTATGACCCCCTAATTTAAAGGCTCCAACCTAAAGGAATATCCAACTCCCCGTGTTCTCCGACACCAACTGGAAGGAGGATACAACCCCCTTTCCTTGCCTCGTCCAGTCGCTCTAAAATATAAGTGTAGAATCAGCCTATCGCTACCACTGATACTTTCACTTCCACTGTCACTGATACATCAATAAGCTTATCACTATCACTATCACATCAACATATCACTGTCATTGTCACATCAACCTGTCACTGTCATTGTCACATCAACCTATAACTGACAATCTGGCACATCAACTTGTACCAAATCATGCATCGACCATGTACCAAAACTTGTACCATATCATTCATTAACCATGTACCAAACCTATACCATATCATGCATCAACCTTGTACCAAAATTGTACCATATCATGCATCAACCATGTACCAAAACTGTACCATATCATGCATCAACCATGTGTCTCAACATGTATCAACATCATCAAGGGATTCCTCATATATATATCAAAGTGTATCTCAAAAAATGTGTCCAATATCCAATATGCTCCTTGTTATCGCACAATTTGTACTTTCCCAAAGCCAAAGTCAAGTGGATATTGAATTGGCGTAACAAGGAGGATAACCTATTATTGTCACCTTAATAGGAAACCTCTTTCTATTTAGGAGTATATCACAATACCCCAGGGGAGACATCCCCAATAACCTGGGGGTTTGAGAAGGCTAAGGTAAAATCTATAAGAAAGTCCCACGCCTCTCACAGGTCACTCTGATCAAAAGTTCCAAAGTTTTACTGAGATGAAGCAAAAGAAAAATTAAGTGTACATGCCCAGAACAAGACAACAAGTAGAGGATAAATGCAATTTGTAGGTACCATATGATGTCAAAGTTGCATAAAACCATAAACTTCTGAAAGATAAACAAGCTGATATATAACTGAAGAAATATAAATATTTATAACAACAATGAATATTTAGCAACAACCACAACAATTAGGCCTCAATAATTCTTAAAAATGACAAGATACAATAGCCTTAAGTTGACATAATGATAATAGTTGTCAGAAGAAATTATGACAATGTTTAATCAACTTTTAATCTTTATTTTAGGATGAATTTGTTGTTGTTATAGATGGTTGTAGCAATCTTTTGCAATAACAAAAAAATAGTTAGTGAGTTAGTATAGTTTAAAGTTAGTAGGAGTTAGTAAAAGTCTTAGGGAAGATGGTTTAAGAGTTGTTTGGCCAATCAATCACTTGTAAGGTGTGGACTAGTGCCTTTTAGGGTAATGGAGTCAAGGTTATAATCAACAAATCTTAGAGGAAACAACAATGACAATATATAATCTAAAGGGATGGGTGAGATGATTGAGGTGTTAGTAACTTAAGGCCTCAATGCCTAAACCCTAGATGAAAATATTGATAGAAAGTAAGTAACCTTAGGCCCTAGTGTTTCCTTCTTCCTTAGATTAAGTTTGAAATAAACTATATGAAGCTAATGAAGTAATGCTTCTAGATTTATACAAAGGTAGGGATCTAGTGTATTCTTCAAACGAGATGTCCTCTAGCAATTTCAAGTAGGTGGAAAATTATAAGGAAAAGGATAGTAACATATGTTTCTCCCCTAGGGTTTCAAACTAGAAATTTCATAATCTTAGAAATGAACAAACAAATTTACCATAACCATTCAAAATAAAATGAAGAATTGCATATTTACTTAATTCATCAAGAATAATCTAGCAACAAACCCTAGTGGAAGACTTTCCACCATGAAAAATGCCAAAATACACCAAGAATAGCCTCTCCAAGAAGTTGTGAACCACTTACTTTCAACCAAATAACCTTAAATACGGCCAAATTTTAGACCTCACACTTGTGTGAGTGAAAGATGATGAAAAAATGAGAGTTTTATCTGTCTATTTATACAATATCAATGACCTTTAATTAAAATTTAGGTCAAAAAAGGCCGACATGGCCAAATTACATCAAAAATCCACTTTTTACATAAATTCAAAGAATTAAACCCTAAAATGTGCAATAGAGGTGATGTCATTCCCTCCTAGGGTGATTTTGGGCCTCGTAAGTGGTATGTTAGACTCCATGATAAAAACTTTAGGCCTTCCAAGGCCTCTGGATGATGCCACATGTGCCACCTAGCACACAAATTCCTCCATCATGTCCATCTGACAATGGGTGATGTCTAGGGTTAGAAGGGTGATGTCATGGGCCTCCTAAGGCCAACATTCAAGGGTGAGAGAAAGATCTCCCTAGGTCCAGGCTTGCCAAAGTGTCTCTGGGTGGAACGTCCTTCTTTTTCTCTGGTGCAAGCCCCTGGTGCAACTTTGCCCCTGGCTTGGGTCACAACATCCATCTAGTGGGATTTTATCCCCATGGAGGTCTAAGCTAATCATCTCCCCATATGTACCTGTCCACTGGGCATGGTCCTGCAAAAACAACAAGTACGCCCTTCATGGGATCATAAGTCATAGGGATCATAACAATGTCAATCACGCCTAATAATCAAATTACACAAACATGTGCATCAAACCCCCCTTTACCCAGACAAATGCTCAAATAAATTTTGCAGTTAACAAGCCAGGTTTGGAGAGGGTCTCAGGATGTCCTATTGGGCTCATCCTACTCAAGTTTGGGGTGTTTCCCAGGTGAATACCAATATAGGTCATGTAGGTGTATGAAATGGTGTAGGGAATGTTTGGGCAAAGGGTGCAGTGATAACAAGGAAATTTAGTTCTTACCTATGGGTGCCTCTATAGAGGGCGAGCTGCACCTTGTCATGGATGCCATTTTTTCCTAGCCCATTCAATTCCTTTTATTATTTGTCTTATTTCTTTTTCTTTTCAAGAAAAAATTTGGGGGACACTGTCCTGGCATGGTGACGAGTGGTGACAACGTTACCCACAAACACTTCATGGAAATGAGAAGGTTGGCTTGTGATGAGACCCCGTTTCTCTTGGATATGCCACCAAGATCCACTAACCTGGTTTGGTTACTAGATGGATGGTAGTTTCATATCACTACATGCCCATGGACCTAATAGGCCAACTCATGATGAGACCTCCTATCCACTAACTAGATCTTGAGTTTTATTTTATTTTTGCGGGTCTCATTTTCTTACTGAGAATACATTTATTTCTTTCTCGGGAATACTTGGGCGAAGCATCTCAAGGTTTCATTTTGGATTTTAACTTTTTCCATCTACTTTTAACCTCTAGGCCTTTAGCCCTTTCTTCCCACAAGGCAAGGTACAACCCTTACTAGCTTGGAAAACCCAATGCCCGAACCAAGGTAGGGGAAGATGAGAGGGACAATGATGAAAAGTGATAAGTATGGAAGGAATGACAATGCCATTTCATAGACCCACCTAGTGACAACTCATCCCTAAGGGAACCATCTTACTAGGGCACTCTGTCACCCCCCCAAGTATGAACAAGTCAAAGAACATAATTTCCAAGCAAACATCATGAAACAAAAGAGAGTATAGTGAATATATTCAAATTCTTCAAAAATCAAAGTGACGCATACCATGATACCCAAACTCATTACCTCATGGATCCAGACCCACTACTACTTTAGAATTAGGCCAATGGGATGGATGTTAATGTTGCTGATAGATAGGACGCACTGAAGAAAAGATGGGCCCTCTGGGGCTAAGATCAAGTCATATGGATCTCGATAGTCCATGTCTAGGACCTGTGGGCCTCGAGACATGATATCCTTAGCTATCCCTAGGATAGGGGATAACACTCCTCAAACCAAGAGATATTCCATAAACCATGTACCATGAGATGTACCTCAACCATATAACTTATCACTCATGATATGTTTGAATCATGCCATAAACCATGTATCATAAGATGTACCTCAACTATATACCATATCACTCATGATGTGTCTTAATCATTCCATACAAGATATTCCAAATGAAGTACCATAACATCAATGATGCACCTCATACACATGCCACCATATGCCAAGTGTATGCCTCAAACATTTGCCAACATCACAAAGATGTGCCTCTAACGATGAGACATAACATCTATATACTAAGTACCAAGGATATGTCTCAAGCATGTATCAATATCATCAAGACATGAACGTCAAACATATACAACAATGTACCAAGAGGCATCCAAGACATGCCTTAAGCATGTGCCAAACCATCCATGATATAAGCATTAAATACACATAAAAACATACATTTACTTATGAATAAGACATGGTGCATATCATCTCAAACCAACAGACCTTCCTCAACTTCAACATAAAAAACATAGTACCTTCTTCAATCTTTCCCCAAAAATCTGCTACTCATACGTTGTCATCTCGTGGATTTTTTCAAAAAATCTGTAGGTCATACATTTTTAACCCGTGGATAACCTCAAAAATCCACACTTTTCTCCACTATGACCCACAGATGTCCATGCCTTGCTCCATTGCGACCCACAGATCTCCACACCTTGCTCCCCTATGACCCGCAGATAACCTTAGAAAGCTAGTAGCATCACTTCTTGCTCTTGCAATCTTTTCCCTTTGCTTTCCTTCATAACCTCAGATACACTACAAAAAATATTTATCGAACGATCACTTGTTCACTTAGAAGATATTCAATAGACTTGTGTATGTTAATTTACTTATGAGAGACTCCTTGAGATATATTTATACTTTTTCAAAGTGACTTATTTCCTTAACTTTAGGGCTGACCTATACTTTCTTGTTACAACCACTTTACCATTTCATTAATGACTTGTAACTGTTTAGGGGCTTCTTAGCCATTTTTCAGGGCTTCCATCTTCAAGAGGGCATAATTCATCAACCATGAGGAACCACGTGACGTACCACCTACTGTTGGAAATGAAATGACAATGAATATCCATCTATGAGTGTGTTACATACATTTATACTATCCTTGATGTCCTTATTCCTCAAACAACTTTGGGTTCCATGAACACACCATCAGGGGCTTCTCAACCACTTAGCCATGTTTCTAGGGTTGACATCAATGCTTCTATATTTCATATAGAGCTGACATCAATGAAAAATATCTTTCCAACATCTATGTTTTATGGTGTGCATTCATGGATGTTGTGCCTTGCACACAATGCTCCACAACATTCCTTATTGCAATGAATATCACAATAAATTTGCAAGCCAATCATGTTCAAATATCATTGCACTTATGATTCTATGGAGCATCACAATCGATGCAACCTATAAACACATTTTCATGCGGGGCATGAATTTATAAAGGGCCACAACATTGTCATTTAAAAAAACAATTTACAAATGAAATTGGAAAAGTAAAACTAGGAAATGTAAAGAATGTAATAACAAGGAAATTACCCAATCTCATCTTCATCGTAGAGGCACGATTGCCACAAAAATTAAAAAAATTGTTTTGAGTGGTGTGGTTGAAAAATTTAAGAATGAACTGGAATCCATTGTGGTGAAGATTGTTGGAGAAACCCAACAATTATGAATCATTAGACAATGGGACATTTGTCATGGTGTAAAGAGCATTGATGATTGAAAGTATTGGAAGAACTGATGGATAATAAAACAAAAAATTGGTTGAGTGAATTTTTTATTTACTTTACCTTACCATAGTATGCCTTATATCCTAATGCATTGATGTTTTTATATATCCATAGTGCATCACTAACTAATTTTTGTTTTAAACATTTAATATTACCATGGTGCACTTGGTAGGGTTACAAATTCAATTATTTATATGTTTTGTAAGAACCACAAACTAATATTTTGAAACAAGATTTTCTCTTTTAACTATAAAATGGTGTGCCTTGTATAAATATGCACTAGTGTAGTTATAAGTTTAGTCCACACAACATGTCATTTTTTTTTAAAATAACAACTTTTACAAAATTCAAATGTTTGGTATTTTTTAAAGTTTAACCTAATGTGAGGTGCTTAGTATCACTACGCACTATTGTGGTTATGTCTATGTGAAATCTATAAGATTTATTTAAAAAAAATGTTAACTCTAGCACATTGTGTGATATTGTATTCACTAGTGTATATATAGGTTTAGTAAACATTGTAGGTTAATGTTTTTAAATAGTTATTTAAAAAAAATTGAGTTATTTTATTTAACCTTGAAGTACGGAAGCGTGTATCAAGATGCACCAGTGTGGTTGTATGTGATAATGTGCACTGATTTATTTATATGTTTAGTACACACCGACAATAACACTCGGTATCATTTTAAAAAAGAATATCATGTTTTACAAAATTGGAGCATAGAAAGTCATTTTTTGAATTGGTAGTTGTGATGTTTTTAGATACATAAGTGCATTAGTGTGTGATCATAGAGCACTAGTAGGCCTTAATGTTTTTAAGAACATCAAATAGAAAATCTCCAATGAAAGGTTTACCTATTCTCCAATAAAACTCTCCAATAACAAAAAAAAAAATAGGGGAAAATATTTTGCAAAAACCTCCACAAATACTCGTTTTCCTTATACATAATGACAAATAAACTAATGATTTTGCTACATTAATTTTTAAAAACTATATCTATATTCTATATCTAACTTTGGTATTTTATCTATTAAATCAAAACTCAATAAAATAAAAAATATTATAATTCTATAAATTATTTAAGAATTGAAATTAAAAAAACAAAAAAAAAAAAACATCTGATAATTGAAATTTCCTATTTGCAATATATTAGCATCTTATCATTAACAACACACCAAAAACACTTAAAATGTAAGAGTAACATACCAAAAAAATTTCACTTATTTTGTTTAGTGTGATAGAAAATTCCATATCACTTCATCGATATCCATTTCATTAACCTAACCTATTAACCAAACTTAACATACAGAGAAAAAATAGAAAATTAACATGAACTTTCTTTACAAATAATTAAAGAAAAATAAAAACCTACTTTGCCTGTCACACTTTACACACAGCTTACCATTTCTGTGAGTTTGAAGTTGGACGGTTGTTACCTCTACACATGCCATTGGCAAGTTATCTGACAACGTCAACAGAATTTCTGCAACTTCACGTGAATTTCTCCAACGAACTGCGGAAAGCAGAGATTCCCATCATCTATGATCCTTCTCTGCTTTTCTTCTTATGAATAGCGGTGGCACAGACAAGTCTGCAATCTGTTGAGAATGGTTCTGAAACTATCAATGACACAGTTTTCTGGAGGAAGATTGCAAATGATAATAATTTTCTCGAGGAAGATTGGAAATGGTGATGAAAAAAAGACTGGAACGCTAGATCTTTTGAGGGAAAAAAAAGAAGGCGAGGAGCAATGTCAATCACATGTTCTCCTATCATTTGAGGCCGTGAAGAAAAGGTTGTTTAAAATGTTTTTGGCGTGGCTATCCTCTCCAGCAGAAAATTCTTCTCCGGAAAAATCTTCTACCATATTTGAGTTGCAGATATGATTGTAAGACCTTTAGATTCACAACTTTTGAAAGGCCCATGAGATAAAATGGCTGTTTCCTCTTATAAAAATAAAAAATAGCACGGTTTAAATGAGCAATGAGTATTATTGTATTAAATTGTACTCAAATTAGGAAGTGACTCTTATTGCATTTCATGATGAGGTTAGGAAATTACTCTTATTGCACTTCACGATGAAGTTAAGCAAATTGGCTTCCCAAAACGGATATTTAAAGCTGCACAATCATATTTGCTATTTATTTCTGAGAACCATTATTTCTTAGAACCAGAATAATTTTTTGGGGGGGAATGAATAGCTTTTCACCACTTTATGGGCAATAATTTAAACTATAAATGATCATTTTCACTACTATAAAGAAAAGTTAAGCTTGCTTAGTCTAACATGTATAAAGAAAAATTGAGGGCTTTTAAAAGTCTATGGTTAGGGGAGGAAAACACTATGGTTAGGGAGGAAAAACACTTGGGTCTTAGGCCCTAAACACTACTTCTTGGGTTCAATCACCATGAATACAACTACAACCACACCACAAACCCTGTTTAGAGAGTCTTTGGCATCAAAGTTGGATATGGATGCCATTAGGATCTTTTGCACACCAAGTGTAATGTCCCTGACTCCCAAGTCGGGCCATGTCACACAAATCCTCCCAAATTCAGCTCTGATACCATAATGTTACGTCCCTCAACTCCCAAGATGGGACACATCACACAAATCCTCCCAACTTTAGCTTTGATACCATAATGTAAAGTCATCCAGCGTATTACTGAACAATAATATTCCAAAATACATTGTGCATATTCTCCTCTAACACAAGTTCATGTTGTTTAACTAGAAGTAACGCACTCATCCCAAGCTTGAGTTGCACCCCACAACTTATAACAA
>ML840479.1:17246-27559 GCA_009831015.1 Picea engelmannii | reverse complement strand
TTAAAATCATTTATTAAAAAACTCAATTCCATAAATAAAGTAAATCTAAATATTATAAAATGTGTAATAATAATGTCTCTTCATTCTTATAACTTTTCATTTATAATGTTTGGATTAAAATTAGTTTGACATTTTATTAAAAATCTATATTTTATATTTATAAAAATAAAACGTAGCAAAAATGTTTATACATGTCTAAAGCTAAAAGCTAAGATAATTATAAAATACTTAAACTTGTAATAATGTATTATTTACATATATTCTAAAAGAAAAATAAAAATGACAATGGCTACTCTATGTTTTTAAAAGTTGAAGTAGAAATAATGTATTACTTACATATATTCTAAAAGCAAAATAAAAATGACAATGGCTACTCTATGTTTTTAAAAGTTGAAGTAGAATCAGAGAGATGTTGGTATTAATAAATTGAATTCTTCAAAACCCTTTTAAAATAAATGCTTGATAAAAATTGTGGCATATTAGTGATATCCGTTACATTCCAAAGACTTATGATTGAATTAGAATACATGTAAGAAATATAATAAACATTAGCATTCTCTCGTGAGACCAATGGTGTTGGAAATATTATTGTCATTGATGTCAAAGACAGGTGGAGCCTACCGATGTCCTAGATAAATATTACAAGCATACAAGATGTCCAAGATACATATTGCAAGATGAAGATTGTTGAAAGTATTATTTTTGGATTTTTTTTATCATCAATTTAGATATCCCATCTTTTAAGGCTTTTTACCCTACATACCTAGCTCAAATGGGAGCACTAGTCGTATGGTTGGAAATCTTATTTTGAGACCTTTTCAATGGCATATGACATTCCTTCTTACTCCCTAAGAGTGAGGAGTTCTGAATTTTTTCGTCCGACAACCCAATCGGAAAATTGAGTTCGGCTCAGTTAGTCTTTACAGGTCAACCCTGAAAGTGGGAACATAATTACTATAAATACATAATGGATTTTTGAATTTGTAGAGCAACCAAGTAAAAGATGAAGTCTAAGGAGTGCATAAGTGATCTGAGGTGCACTAAAGGTGTTGAGGTGTATTTATGGTGTGCAAGAGAAGTCTAAGGGATTTTATTGATGTCTTTTTTGTTCTCAATGTGCACTATGAAGAATTGAAGGTTTGTGATGTTGTTGTGTGCATTGTTTTGAGGTTGTGATATTGTTGTCAGTAGATGTCGTCATTGAATGTTGTTGTTAGTGATTACATTCTAGTAATGATGCTATGAGGCTCGTTAGGGCATGAGGGCTACATGTGACTAAGGTTTGAAAGATTGTTTGGGGAATGAAGCATGCAGGTGAAGTCATAAGTACTCTGTGTATGAAGATTTTGGATTGATGTTTACACATATCTTCCTGAGTTGGTGCTCAGTTGAGGAGATTGGTGTCTATATCCTGCTGAGTTGGTGTTCAACTAAGGAGATTACTGTCTCTAGTAGATTGGTGCCTACAAACATTTATAAATACAAGCTTTGTAATTTTCTCCCTCAAGGGTTTTCATGTTAAACTCTGTGCATTGTGATTTGAGTTTATATGTGATTATTGTTTCTCATCTAATGAATGATTGATTGTAATATCCTTGACCTAAATTATTAATTCTTCCTATGTGAAAATGATATTAAACCCTTACAATAATTTGCTCCATGATGAATATTATCAAACACATGGCAAACACACATAAATAGAGCAGAATAATATGACATCTTATTATGAATGGGAACAATAATACAAATATCTCTAGTGGCTGTAAAAACAATTGTAGAACAAGACTAGGAATATAAACTATTGGTTGTTGGGTAGCTACACAATCTACTACAAAACACACAAGAAAACCTGATATGATGCCAACATATAAACTGAGGCTCTCCAAGCCTCAGATTACTCTACTCTAGTATACTTCAAGATCTTCATAAAATACCACAAGACAAAGATTCCAAATGAACTCTCCCTTGTCTAGCTAGGGTGGGTATTGCACCGCCGAAACTAACCCTGGACTGAAAGGGTTTTGCCCAAAACCCTAACGAAAACGCTGGCCACAAGAGCACTCAATACATATCAAATCATAATGCCCAAAGAGGTAGGCTCCCCTTCTATTTATTCTTCTTCTATGATTCTTCTAGATCTTCCTTATTGGCCAAATCAAACCCTCACTTGATTAAAATATAATTATTTGTTTTATTTAATATCTTTTTAGGGTTTGATACTTTGACTCCCCTTTTTCTTTGTTGATTATAGCCTAAGGGAGTCCTGTAGGCTAATGAGTCATCAATTGGAGGGGGACATTAGAGTCCTTCCTTCCCGAAATTGCTTGTCCTCAAGCAATTTTAGATTAGGGCGTCGTAAAATATGTTCACCTTCCCATGTAGCATCTTCTGTAGGCAACCCCTTCCATATGACCAGGTACTCTTGAACAAATTTTCTTCTCAATATTCGTTCCCGTGCATCGACAATCCTTTCAGGTGCCAAAATCAATTTTCCTTCCTCATCTAACAAAGGAAGATCTATCGAAGTGGTGACCTGTTGACCCAATACCTTTTTGAGGCATGACACATGGAATGTGTTGTGGATTCCGTGTCCCTCTGGTAGCTCCAACTCATATGCCACCTCTCCAACTCTCCTGATCACTTTGTAGGGTCCATAAAAATGAGGTTTCAACTTCTTTGCACCACTCATATTCAGTGAAGACTGTTGGTAAGGTTGTAGCCTAAGAAAGACTAGGTCCTCGACCTCAAAACTGTGCTCCAACCGATGCTTATCTACATACACCTTATGTTGGTTCTGAGAAACCTGCAAATTCTCCTTTAGGATCCTCAATATGTTCTGACTTTCCTACAACCAGTCTTTGGCCTTTGGAGCCCTGCTCTCTCCAAATCTACAAATGATGGGGCATCCTAGCCATACAATGTCTTGAATGGACTCATCCTGATGGACATGTGATGAGTGGTGTTGTAACAATGCTCCCCAAGATGCAACCATTTTATCCATGCTTGTTGTCCTGACACATAGTTCCTCAGGTACCCTTCTACCCATTTGTTCACTATCTCAGTCTCTCCATCTGTTTGGGGGTGATAGCTAGTACTAGGTGTCAACTCCTCCCAGATAACCTGAATAGATCCTACCAAAACACACTGAGAAACCTGCTATCTCGGTTATTGATTATGTTCCTAGGAAGACCATGGAGTCTGAACACTTCCCTGAAGAAGAGATTTGTCACTTGAGATGCATTGTATTCTGAAGGAATGGAAAAAAAATGTGCATATTTGGTCAATCAATCTATCACCACATAAATACAGTCCTTGCCCTTGAATTTTGGTAACCCTGTAATGAAATCCATGGAAATGCTCTCTCATTTCCTCTCTGGAATAGGTAGTGGCTGGAGTAAACCTATTGGATGTGTCATTTCTGACTGGTTATGCTGACAAGTCTTGTACTCCCTCACGTACTGTAGTACATCCTCTTTAATACCCTTCCATGAGAATCTCTCTCACACTTGTCTCTAAGTCTTCAAGTACCTTGGTGGCCAGCTAAAGGAGCATCATGAACTGCCCTCAAGATCTTATCCTTGAGCATGGATTCAGGGACAAGATAGATCCTCTCCGTGTAGTAGATGATATCATCCACTACTCTGTATATGTCATCCTGGTTGGTACCTTCCATCAACTCACATGAGAATGTATTTTTGGAATATTCCACCAAGAAGGTAGACTTCCAATCCACTGAGACCTCGACAAGGGAAAAGACTGAAGGTCTCCTGGAAAGGGAATCGACAACTACATTCTTCTTGTTGTTAACATATTCAATATCAAAGTCATAGGATTGTAACTTAATCACCCACTTCTGTTGTCTTTCTCTCAAATCCTTTTGCTCCAAAAAGTATTTCAAGATGTTGTGGTCGGTCCTCACTACAAAACGTCCTCCCACTAGGTACTGTCGGAATTTGGCCAATGCATGCATAATAGCCAACATCTCCTTATCATAGATGGAGTAGAGCCTTTTTGGTTCCCTCAACTTCCTTCTCTCAAAATCTATGGGATGGCGGTTTTGCATCGATACCGCTCTTATCCCTTCTCTAGATGCATCCCACTCCAATACAAATGGTTGAGATAAATTTGTAAGTGCTAGTACCGAGAAAGTGCTCATTACCTTCTTCATTTGGTCAAATGATTCTTGTGCTTCCTCAGTCCACCTAAATGCTCCCTTTTTTGTTAGATCTGTCAGTGGTGCCCCAAGTTGTGAAAACACTTTTACAAATCGTCTGTAATAGATGCATATCCTGAAGAATCCATGCAACTCTGTGATCGACCCGAGGGTAGGAAAATCTAAAATCGCCTAGATCTTTTCTTGATGCACCTTCACTCCCTCAACACTTATTATCGGCCCTAAATACAAGATCTCTGTCAATCCAAATTCAAACTTTGTCTCCTTGGAAAAAAGTGATTGTTCCTCCATAATGGTGAGAATCTCATCCACATGTCCCAAATGTTCCCTCCACATCTTACTGTAGATCATAAGATCATCAAAGAACACCAATAGGAACCTTCTCAACTGCTTGTTGAAGATATGGTTCATACATGACTGTAAGGTAGTTGGTGCGTTAGTCAACCCAAAGGGCATGACCACAAACTCATAGTGACCATAATGACATCGGAATGTTGTTTTGTGGATTTCTTCATCTCTCACCCTAATTTGGTGGTATCTTGATCAAAGATCAATATTCGAAAAATATACTGATCCATGTAGCTCATCTACCAACTCATCAATTCTTTGTATCGAGTATCTATTATTAATAGTCTTTTTGTTTAGAGCCCTGTATTCAATGCACATTCTCCACATGTTATCCTTCTTCTTCACCAATACTACCAAAGAAGCAAATGGACTAGAGCTAGGCCAGATGTATCCCATCTCCAACAGCTCCTGTATGGACTTTTCTATCTCGTCCTTGAACTTCTTTGGGTGCTTGCATGGTGTAGTAATCACCGGCTTGTCCCCTTCTTCTAACACAATGACATGTTCAAATCCTCAGTTTGGTGGTCTTCCTGCTGGTAGTGGAAAAAATACCTTATCATGCTCACCCACTAACTCATGTATGTCTGCATGGTAATGCTGACGATCTTGGGATGGCTTTTGCATTGTGACCAAATAATTTGTTGCGCATGCCACATCTCTGTGTCTAAAGAGAGCCTCCATGCATTTGTTGGATACAACCTTGGGTGCTCCTAATGACATACCCCTCAGGATAACCCCCTGAACCCTGGTGTCTATGAATTCCATCCTCATCTCCTGATAATTCATTTTCAAGTCTCCAAGGGAATATAATCATTGTACTCCCAATACCACATTGGTTTTTGCTAGTTCCACCACATAAAAATCACAGGTCAATGTGTAGTTTCCCAATGTTACATCCAACCCTCTAATCCTCCAGGTACATGTCATGTTGTACCCATCTTCCACTACTACTTCAGAACCCTCAAATTCCTATGTGGGAATTTGTCTCCTGGTAACCAATGTTGCAACTATGAAATTATGGGTGGCCTCTCCATCAATCAACGTTGTAACTCTTTGTCCTTGCATAATTCCTTTGATTCATAAGGTATAGTACCTAGGGACTCCTGACAATGTGGCTATGGCCACCTTCTTAACCCCTTCTTGTAATGGTGCATGTTCTATAATTTCAAGGTGTGGTGCCTCACCACTGTTCTAACTCTCATCTAGACTATGCATGTTCTCCTCCTCACCTTCATCATTTTCATCATATAATACTTCAATATAATGGACCTTTCCCTTTCCCATACATCAATGACCTAGTTCCCATGGATCCTTGCAACTAAAGCATAGTTTCTTTCTTCTAAGCTCTCTCCGAGTGTCTTCGTCCAATCTGTCTTTCCCTGTCCATGTCTGTTGGGGAAACTTTGTCGCCTTTCCTTTCTAAGGAATGAAGGTATTTACTAGGGCCTTTATAACCATTGTGTCTTCCATATCCTGAGTTTTCTTGATGGTATCCTATAATGTGGGTGGCATAAAATCCTTAACCCAACCCTTTAAGGGTTCGATTAGCCCCTCTGTAAATAACATCACTAACCTTTGTTACGAGATATCATTTACCTTGACAGCCAACCTTTGAAACTCTGTGATAAATGCATCCAATGTACCTGTCTGTCTCAACTGTGCCAACTCCCTGAAATGAATTTCAGAATATTTTCTTTAGAACATATCCATCAACCTCTAGGTGAATTCTACATATGATGTAATGTTAGCATGTCCAAGGGTGACCAACCCATAATTCCACCATTCATGAGCCTCCCCATCCAAATGTAAGGTGACAATATTGATTGCCTATGCCTCGATCATTGGGTTGAGCTAAAGGTAAGTGTCCATCTTCTGTACCCAATCGCTAGCTGAACTCTTAGTTGATCCATCGAAAGAGGGAATAGTTAACCTGCCCACCCTATGCATAAGATCATAGTTTTTCTGGTACTGCACTGCTTTGTTCCATTCCCTTGGTTTGTTCCCATATTTAGCATTGTAATAGTCTTGGAAAGAAAATGTTTCCTGGAAACCTTCTAGTGTGGCTAGGTACTCTTCGTAAACCTTAAGGGGATCACTATCCTGGTCCTATTGTTCTAGAACTTCTGTCTGCTGCTCCTTAAGAAATTGTGGTAATGATGGCCTTGGTATTTTACTGCTACATGTCAGTGAGCCGCTCTGTATTGGAATATGAGTGTTGTTATTCTCCCTATAGGATCTACTACTTTATTGACTACCCTCTGTCTGATTCCCATTGTAGCATCCTTGGATTTGGATGAGTTGTGTCAAGAGTTGTGTTGTCTGTTGTTGGCTAGCAATTATCCGTAGTTGTCCTGCAACTATAGATTCCAACAATTGTTGGACTTTGTCTTCACCCTGGTTTCCCATGCTTCCTTCTGGTTCTAATTCTGATGGGATTTCTTCTGAATTCCTTTCCGGTGATTTGTTAAAGGGTTTTCCTCCACCCCCCTTCTTCCTCGACATTACAGGTTGGCATAATCATCAGCTCTGATACCACTGTAATATCCTTGACCCAAATTTTTAATTATTTCTATGTGAACATGATATTAAACCCTTACAATAATTTTCTCAATGAGGAATATTATCAAACACATGGCAAGCACACATAAATATAGCAGAATAATATGGCATCTTATTATGAATGGGACAACAATAGAAATATATCTACTGGTTGTAAAAACAATTGCAGAACAAGACTAGGAATATAAACTATTGGCTGTTGGGTAGCTACACAATCTGCTACAAAACAAACAAGGAAACTTGGTATGATGCCAACATAGAAACCGAGGCTCTCCAAGCCTCCCATTGCTCTGCTCCAGTTTACTTCAAGATATTCAGAAAATACCACAAGACAAAGACTCCAAATGAACTCTCCTTTGTTTAACTAGGGTGGGTATTGCACCATTGAAACTAAACATGCACTGGAAGGGTTTTTCCCAAAACCCTAACGAAAACGCTGGCCACAAGAGCACTCAATCCATATCAAATCATAATGTCCAAAGAGGTAGGCTCCCCTTCTATTTATTTTTCTTCTCCAATTATTCTAGATCTTCCTTCTTGACCAAATCAAACCCTCACTTGATTAAAATATAATTATTTGTTTTATTTAATATCGTTTTAGGGTTTGATACTTTGACTCCCCTTTTTCTTTGTTGACTATAGCCTACGAGAGTCGTGTAGGCTAATGAGTCATCAATTGGAGGGGGAAATTACATTGATGAACGATTAAATAAAGTAAAAAGTATCGTATATTGATTCAACCCCCCCCTCTTAGTATAAACATAAGTTCAACAATTGGTATCAGAGCAAGTTCTTTTAGAAACAATCTAACTGCTGGAAGGTAGATCTCAGGAGCAGACATGGCTAGTCAAGAATGTTTCTTCACAAATAAGGGTCCATTGTTTGATGGAACAAACTATGCATTATGGAGTATAAGGATGCAGATTTATCTAGTGGCTCTTGGATTTGATATTTGACAATTAGTCGTGAATGGTTATACATCCCCAATAACTCCACCGATAGATGTGACCAAGAAGAAGCCTAATGAACATAATGCAAAAGCCATGAATAATATATTGAGTGGTCTATCAGAATCAAAATTTTTCAAGATGATGCATTGTAAATTGAAAAAAAATATTTGAGACAAACTTCAAAACATCTATGAAGACGATGACAAGGTGAAAAAGGAAAAGCTCCAAACTCATAGAAGACAATTCAAGAGTTTGAAAATTAAAAACAAAGAAAATGTTGCAGCCTATTTTCTTCGAGTGGATGAATTTGTCAACACCATCAGAGGACTTGGTGAGGAGGTTGAAGAATCAATGATTGTGCAAAAGGTGCTAAGGTCTCTCCACTTAATATTTGATGCCAAGGTCTGTGTCATTGGCAAAATGAAGGATTTGGAGAAACTAACGATGGATGAGCTACATGGGATTCTCACTGCATATGAGATGAGGGTATAAAAATAAAAGCCAACATGGAAGGAAACAACTTTCAAAGAATAAAAGAGGACAAAAGTACACAAATTCTATGATTGTTCTAGTCATGAATAAAAAATAGAAGAAACACAATTTGTGAAAAAACTAAAAAGAAGATCTGACAAAATACAAAGGTAAGCTACCCTTCAAGTGTTTTAATTGTGGTAGAGTAGGGAATTTTTCTACTAAATGTCCATATGAAAAAAGGGAAGACAATGATGATGATGAAAATAATGTCAAAGAAGAACATAACAATATAAACAAACCTTATAGACACAAAAGAGGAAAATACACTAAGAAGAAGAGTTTTTACTCTAGAGAGGATGGTAGCTCGTTTGAAGAAAGTGATGGATATGTTTATGATATTGACTTCATGGCTATGGATACAAAGTCTACTAATAAATAAAGTGAAGACAATAAGAAAGAAAAATTAGAAGAAGAAAAAAAAGAATAAGAACACATTGATGGGGAAATGAATTTTGAAATAGAACTCATTAGTTCCTTAGAAGAAATATACAGACTTAGGAAAAATAATAGAAAACATAAAAATAAATTGAAAAAATATGAATATGAGAATCACGATCTTGAAGAAACATATAAGACAATTATCATCATGAAGACTCAACTAGAAGAGACAAAAATGATAGAAGAAATGGTGAGAAGCCAACATAAAGAAACATGAAAAAAATTGCAAGAAACTAGAAGATGAAATAATTTCCTTAAGAAAGGAACTAGAGAAAACAATTGATCAATTGAACAGAAGCTTGAAGTTTGGAAAGAGTATTGAAATCTTAGATAATATTCTCAATTCAAGGGTCACCATTCATCAAGATAGGTCTTGGGTATGAAGAAAAACAAAAGACCCCCGAGGGAGATGAAAGCACTAATGTCACAAAGCCATCAGAAAAGGAAAATGAAGAAAAACCTAAAAGTTGTATGCCATTATTCTCAAAGGCTCCATCAACAATGAAAGCAACAACAAGAAAGGAAATGATGACCAACAAAAATCTGATTCTTCCCACAAGAATGACTTCAGAAGAGTTGTTCCACCAAGAAGACCTTTTACAAACCGGTACCAAAATCTTTTTCTTGGTTATTGTTTTTCTTGCAATAACTTTGGTCATAAAACAATAGATTGTAAAACTTATGCAGAAAGTGGTTATGTGAGAGATATAAACAAAGGTTCTTATAAAACCACAAAGAATGATTATGTGAGCAACAAAACTAGAAACTCTCATGGGTTTGCTGATAGAAACTACAATTCATTTGCTCCCCTACTTGATTACAATGTTGAATTTTACAAGTGCAATAATTATGGGCACATAGCATGTGATTGTAACAATAGCATAATAAAGAAGGAAGAAGATGTTATTGCCAAACATAAAGAAGAATACACAAAGGTGTGGAAAATGAAGCAAGAAGAACATAAGAAGGAAGAATCCATACTTGCAGTTTATACTCAAAATGAAGGGAACCAATGATACATTGATAGTGGATGTTCAAAACACATGATAGAGGACTAGACCAAGTTTCTCACCTTGAAGGAAGAAAAATGAGGCAGGGTCACTTTTGGAGATAAACAATATTATCAACTTAATGAGAACTTTACCGAGTTCTCATTTTTTCAAGGGTCACATTTTTTACCTTGTTTTTAAAAATGGCGCTACCAGTAGCACCCCCCTCCCTTTTTAGGTGGTATTTTGATATTTTAAATTTTCTGATCCATAATATTTTTTTAAATGCTTATTTTTCATCTATTTTCAAATTTTCAGATT
>ML840478.1:41947-60040 GCA_009831015.1 Picea engelmannii | reverse complement strand
AGTTTAATATCGCTTGAACATGTAAATATGGTGGTTTTAGCCTTTAATTGTAGTTTTGCATGAGTATGTCAGTTGAGAATAACTTTTCCTATTAAGTTTAACCTTATGATTTTGGTTATGGGTCATCAAGTAGAGGATTGAGTTCCCAGGTGTGCAGGATCGTAACCAGTATGCTCCAAGAAGCTAAAACTCATGTGTGTGTGCAGGTAAGGAATTGGACCCCATGCATAGTAATAACAGAAATTGCGCATGATTCCCAAATGATTGTGCACACAATTGTATTGTGGGATCAGTATGATGGTGCACGTAGTTGTTTGATTTAATTGTGTTTTTTAGGTTTGTATTAAAATAAATTGTTACTTTTTTTGTTATAAGATGGGTGGCATGACTCAAGATTGGGTTGAATGAATTACCTTAAAGTGTGATCTAGGAAAAAATCAGTGGCCACCCACCTCTTCCACTGGCTCAAAACAAGGGTTTCCACTTTAGCATTTTTTCTATAGTCCTCGGATAGACCTTTCAAACAAGCTATCGTGCACCCAAAACAAAGATCGTATGCAAAAGTTATGCCCTTGGGAAGTTGACATACCAACTACCCCCATCAAGGCCCGGAAACATTTTGAAGTTTCATCTTTTGTGATTAGGGTTTTGGATTTTCTTTATGATAACAAGGCCTTTAGATCCTCATTGTAAACACCATCATATTCTTGTGAATGAGTGTAGCCATCACATCTGGTCTCAGAGATATGATGCCACCATTCTAGTGAGTCATTCAGTCTATAATTTTACATTTTTTGTACATTCTCTCATTAATAAACATTGTCCATTATTGTATCTCTCTGTTTATTGAAATATTTCTGTGTATTTTAAAATATATATATATATTTCAATGTTATATCTCTACCTTCATTTCATTCTCAAAATAATCTGGATTAGTGGTATCAGAGCAGGCTACTCCTTTTCATTTCTTGTGCATGTCCCTGACAAAGTCAAGATATAGAGATTTGGGTCTCAAGATAGTTTCCCTTCAGGATAACTAGTCTCACCAGCCCAAGCGGACTACCATGGTGGAAGGGAAGAGGAACGAGGGAGAAAATGATCCCATCAAGTTGTTTCTCTTGGAATCCCTTGCGCAACAGAGGAATGAGATGTTGGACAATTTCTCCCAAATCCTTCAACAATTTTTGACAATGACATCTGTGTCTTCGTCAAGCAGACGCTTCAGAGATGCCACCCCATTAAAGCTACAATTTAATATTGACATTCCTGTATCTAAAGGTCATATCGATGCAGATGCTTTGGAAAAATGGTTAAATTTATAGAAGGTTATTTATCTGTTCACAGATTTCCAACAGAGAAAAGATAACCTTTGCACTCCTCAAGGCTCTCCCCCATGTTAAACATTGGTGGGAAACTTACTGGGAGAAAAATTCCATAAAGTCTGGAATATTTGGGGTCAAGCCCACTTGGGACTTTTTTATGGATGCAGTCAAGGAAAAATATTACCTTGTGGGAAACTATGATGACCAATACATGAGATGGAACATGCTGCATCAAAAGTGGGACCAAACAATGTCGGAGTTCACAAATACCTTCCATACCTTGTGCACCAAGATGGGTATCAAAGACTCTAAGTGGCATATAGTTATGAAATATCGTGGGGCTCTACATAGGTACATGAAAATTGAAATGTATTTTATGTATGTCTCATCACTAGTAGTTGCTTATAGATATGTTGTCAAAATCGAGAAGAAATTTAAGCAAAAGAACAGGCGAGAAGTTGGGTCTGCAAATTTGCAACAACCAAAGCATGGTAAAGTAATCCCTAACTCACAAAATATCCAACCTCAAGACAACCAGTCCAAGCCACACAAAAAGAAGAGAAACGGGAAGACGAATAAGGACTCTGGCAAGTTGTGTGACTTCTAAGAATTCACTTGGCACAAAACTGATAAATGTCGCTCGAAAAAATTGTTGGTGGCCAAGCTCAAAGAAACAGAGCAGAGCCCTGCATCGAACTCTGATTCAGACAATAATAAAAGGAGACAGATAATTGATGCATAACTGGCTGCTACTTTTGCTACCACAACAATGAAACCAGAAGAACCAGAGGATCCTGAGGAGGGGGAGCACCTTTTTCATTCACATATGTGGGTGAAGGGCACTGTAATGTCCCCGACCATCAACCCCACTGCCGAGAAATGCTACTATGCGGAACATTCACATACACACACACACACACACACACACGCACATATATATATATATATAACATGCATATTAAATCAAATTAATGCATTTAACATAGAATTACTTCCATCATACAGACTTAAATAGAATTAACAATAAATATCATTGCAACAGAATACATGATAATATTACAAGCATCACAGACATGAATTTTGTCTGAAATTAAACACATAATGATACTTATCTTTGAAACTATAGTAACTCCACCAACTACGTACAAACCTTCCACGAACCTCCCAGCCTTAGACCATGCTACTCATAATGCTCAATAGTGGGTCACCCCCGAGCTAGGACTAAGCTCCACCACGGGAAAGGGAATCCTAGACTAGGCTAAGGTTATAGGAAAACTACACAGAGCAACCAAAAGGATTCTCTCTAGGATCCTTCTTAGGCCCACTACTCATGGACTCTCATTCCCCACATGCCTGTTCCACCCAGGAGTATACACCTTCACAAGCATAGTTCATCGATGCTTCACCTCCCTCTCTAGGTCTCGGAAACAGGCCGGATTAGGAATTATCAGAGCTCCATAGATGGTGTTGGACTCTCTCTGGGAGAAAAACACTTCCCAATAGACTCTCTCACCTAGAGAGAGATTCTCATAGGCCTGCCAACCTGCCTCTTCAAACACGGGCCTGGCAATCCGCTTCTTCAACCAGATTCAGCCCAATTCCTGTAAGGTGAGGATAACAGCAACACAATTCCACTCAAGAAAACTAGAAGGCAGCAACCCAAAGACAGTTCGGGTATGGACTCGGCTATGCAAGGGTGGATAGGTTGGGCTCACAGGATACACAGGTGACACGACTCAATCCACAAGTCTTCCATTGGTTTCAGAGTGCGTGACAAGGAATCCACGCACAGGTTAAACACAGACTCAACGGTTCAGACAGAGGATGTGTCAGCTTCTCAGGAAAACATCACAGGTTGGCCTCATGGTTTTGGGTTTTAGAGCTACTTGAGGTATGCAGAGATCAGACACAGAGGCCACACAGTTTAGACAATGGACGCACGAATGGAGGATGAAACCCCATCATGGCTCAATTATTGGGTTAAATTGCATGTGCCTGGGTCGACACATGTCACCCATGAAGTTTCATGCACTCCATCAAGTATGCGTTCCCTTTTTCTAGGAACTTAGGATAAAAATATACCTTTCACACCACTTTGGAATAATAATAAATTATTATTCTCAAGGACTTAAGCCCCTAAGCTTAACCCCTCTTTCCAACCTTTTAGCCCCTTTTCCCTTACCCACCTTGTGGAAGCTTATTTCCCCATCACTCTTTCTTCATGGTCAGTCTGCGCACAGTGATGTTTAATCTTTATTTATGTTCTACATAATTACATATACAAAAACAGGCTCCTGGCCTATAACACTTAGGCTCTCCGACCTAATAAACACATAAGCCCACCAAATTATCAATACTCGGCTCACCAGCCTACAAAACATGATTACAATTCATAATATAACTGGGGCACGTCTTTGGGGTATTACAATCCCCTCCCCTTATTTTTTCATTGTCCTCAGTGCAACTCTTTACACAACATCAACAAGATTTTCAAAATCTTCAAAAAGATGTGGGTATTCTGCCCGCATAGCATCTTCATGCTCCCATGTCGCATCCTCAAGACCGTACCAGTTCCACTGGACCTTTACAAGCCCTATGTCTTGGTTCCAGAGTTATTTGCTTTTCCGGTCCAATATGTGCACAGGATGCACTTGCAGGACACCTTCTTGCTCCACCTGAATCACATTCCAATTGATTAAATGATTAGCATTAGGTATATATTTCTTAAGAAATGAAACGTGAAACAAATAATGTACAGTCATGGATGCAGGTAATGCAAGCATATATGCAACTGGCCCAATCCTTTCTATGTTTTCAAATGGCCCACAAAATCTGGCTGCCAACTTGGCGCAGTTTCCTAGCTTCAGGGAACTTCTATTGGCTTTCACTTTCAGGAAAACATGATCACCCACTTTAAACTCTCTACGGGTTCTATTTTTATTAGCATAAATTTTCTTCTTGTCTTGGGTAGCCTTTAAATTCTACTTAATTTTCAGCATTTGCTCTTCCATTTCCTTGAGCAACTCTGGCCCAACTACTACCCTATCAGCTGGATTATCCCATCTTACTGGAGTATTGCACTTTCTAACATAAAGTGCCTCAAATGGGCTCATCTTCAACGATGCTTGAAACCCATTGTTGTAGGCAATTTCTACCAAATGTAGGTAGTATTCCCATTTCAATGGTTTTTCCATCGCATACATCCTTAGCATGTCTTCTATTACTCTGTTCACCCTCTCAGTCTGCCCATCAGACTCAGGATGATAGGTTGTGCTAAAGTTTAGATTCGTTCTGAATCCTTTGAACGACCCCTTCCAGAACTTGGAGGTAAATTTTGGGTCCCCGTCAAACACAATTTTCTTGGGAATACCGTGCAATTATGTTATTTCCCTCATAAAAATATCAACAACATTTGTTTCCTTGTTAGTAGTCTTTAACGAAATGAAATGGGCAACTTTCATAAGCTTGTCCACCACCACCATGATTGAATCATGATGCTTGTCGGTTTTGGGCAATCCTGTGATGAAATCCATTGTCACCACTTCCCACTTCCACTAAGGAATGGATAAAGGCTGCAACAACCCTATTGGTGCCTGTGCTCAGCTTTAACCTTCTGATACTCCATACATCTAGCGATGTATTCATCAATCTCTTTCTTCATACCTGGCCAAAAGTAATGGCTCTTGACTGCTGCCACAGTTTTCTGATATCCAGGGTGCCCATCATAAGGCACATTATGCATTTCATTCAAAATCATAAGTTTTAAGTCCTAGACATTAGGTACATAAATTTTGTTCTTGTACAAAAGTGTTCCATCAGTTTCCAATTTAAAATTTTCCACTTTTTTTGGCATCTCACCTTGTTGTAGTTTTGCTACCAAATCCCTGTACTGCAAATCTGCATTTGCAACTTCCAAAATTCTTCTTTTAATATCAGTTTGGTACATGCTAATGGTTGTAGCATGTAATTCGTGTACTCTCATGCTGAGTGTGTTATCACCATGTAATTTCTAGATGGTACTCGAGCTTCCAAATTTTGGTGAAGGTTTATATTGCCATGGAGAAATGATGAATTAGAGGACCCAGCTATATATGGCGACGTATGGATAAAATAGTGGAAATGCAAAGGGTAGGACTCGATTGACCGTCGATCCTGAAAGCGGCCTAGATAATCGGCTAAGGCACATATTGGGAATGTAACTAGCATGAATATTAAACAATCAATGGCGGGTCAGGGAAAAATGTCATGGTTTCATCACAGGACGTGTGGCGCCACCAGAGGTACATCAGGGCAAAAAGTGATCTACTCAAAACCGCTTCGCCTCATCCCCAAAATTTCCGAAAGACAAGCACTACAGAGATTTCTGCAAAATGGCTGGCGAAAGTAAGTTGGGGGATTAAACCATTTGTAGATGAATTCGATCATTGCACACATATCAGTTTTCAAGTCTCAGTTTCCATGATTTCAAGAAATTTTGGCCAGTCGTCTTCCAAGGTGAATTCTAGGCAAACCGGAGAAATTTTGAGAAACTGAAAGAGGTTTATACTCAGAATGGGCCATAGAGAAATAACCTCCCCCATATTTCTCGTAGTTGTTACATACTGGGAGAATCGAGGACATCTTGGAACCTTATATTTACGGATTCAAGATATTTTATGTTAGAGACATATTTTTCAAATGTAGATCCCAGACAGATGGAGGAAAATTTCACAAAACCGAGAGAGGTTTTTATTCAAGAAAAACTTATTTACAAAAACTCTCCCATATTTTACACAGTTTCACGGATTGGGAGATTTGAAGAAATCTCTGGAATCCTATTTTTCAGTTTTCATGATTTCCTGTTAGAGGCATGCTTTTGCGGCACGTGTTCCGGCCAGTTGGGGATGAATTTGGATAAATCGAGAGAGGTTTTTCTTCATAATAATATTATCTACAAAAAAAGTTCTCATATTTTACACATCTATTGTGGTTTTTTACTTACAGGTGGCGTTTTGACGCCTATTTTTTCATGTAAATGGTTTCCAAATGAAATGTTTATTTATTTGTGACCGATTTGGAAACGAAAAGACTCATTGTTTGTATAAAATGTGAAGAGATATGTATGTATCAGGGTTGGAAGAAGTGCAAGAGCACCTTTTGGTTGTATCAAACTCTATTTGTAAATTTTCCAAATTTGAATTGAATATAAATGCAGAAGATTTTGAAGTCTCTACGAAAAGATTCTAACGGGTGGTGATATGAGCTCTGTTTCCCTTCGTCGTATGTATTTCCTGTAACCTTTCATTTCATTTACATTTTCTTCTATTTAAATTGGACAGTTTAAAGGCCCAGAATTCGTCTTGTGATGCTCTTGGCTTAAGCAATTTAAACTATGTGATTGTCTTCTTAACTTATTCAGAATTCATTCCAGTAATGCTCTGACACGGTTATTTATTTTCTTTATCTTCCTACACACCTTTTTATTTCAAGAATAAATCAGATTCATCGCCTTATTTAGTCTTTTCCCTCTGGAGAGTTCTATCAGTCGATGCATTTTTTTCGTTCACTTTAAGAATTTTGACTCCATAGCCCATAGTGTTCCCCACTTCTTTGCCAGCAACTTTATTAAAAATCCCCAAAACAAACCAAATCTAGCCACCAATTTCCATAGATATATCAAGTGACACAAGAGAGCCCTCTCTGAGTTGAGAAGGCTAGTGCCTCAGCTCTAAAGCTAGTTGAAACAATTACCTCTGTCATTTGTCTATTCAGCCAGACAGAATTTATAGAGTGCTAACAGAGTGCATTAGCCACTTTATTCTCCTTCACTTCGATATGCTTGATATCAAAATCGTACTCACAGAGAAACTCCAACCATCTACTTTGTCTAGCATTCAAGGTTGGATGATCAAAAAATTACTTCATACTGATATGGTTTGTCCTTGGTTCAAACCTCCTTCCCATGAGGTAATGTCTCCATTTCTTTAGAGCGTGAATGATAGTTTCCAACTCTAAATCATGAGTGGCTTAATTCTTCTCGTGCTCTTTCAACTTTTTGGATTCATAACAAATTACAAACCTATTCTGACTGATGACTCCTCCCAGTCCTTCTTTTCATCCATCTGTACATAGTACAAAGTCTTCATTCGGATCTGCAATCCTCGGGATTGGAGCACTAGTTAATAGTTGCTTCAATTGCTGGAAGCTTTTCTCACATTCCTCTGTCCACTGAAACTTCTTCTCCTTCCTTTGTAAGGGACTGATAGGGTGAGATATCCTTGAGAACCCTTTGATAAACCTTATGTAATAACCATCTAGACCCATAAAAGATCTAACTTCCGTCATGTTCTTTGGCGCTGACCATTTTCTGATGGCCTCAATATTCTTAGGATCTACAACTATCCCATCCTTCGAAATAATATGCCCCAAGTAATGGATCTGTTTTTAATAAAATTAGCATTTTCTCAACTTGGCATATAGTCAGTTCTCTCTTAGCACCTGCAACACCATCCTCAGATGTTGTTCATGCTCTTCATCTGACTTGGAATACACCAAAATGTCATCCAGGAAGACTATGAAATTTTTTTCTAGATAGTCCTTGAATACACCATTCATCAGGAACATAAAAACAAACAGGTGCGTTCGACAGCCCAAACGACACCACTATGAACTCGTAATGACCATATCTTGTTCTAAAGGCAGTCTTGTTGATGTCTTCATCCTTTATCCTTATCTGTTGATATCCCGAACTGAGGTCTATATTCAAAAATATCTTCACATCCTTCAACTGATCAAAGAGGTCGTCAATCCTCGACAGAGGATATTTGTTCTTTACAGTTACTTTGTTCAGTTGTCTAAAATTGATAGACAATCTCAACATCCCATCCTTCTTCTTCATGAACAGGATAGAAACCATAAGTGAATGAAAAAAATGCATCTACCTTGGTTTCCCTGACAGCCCCAACATTGAATGGGCATCTACCTTGGCCTTTGTCCCCCTACGTCAGCCATTCTCGGCTCTCTAAACGATGTCTGTCCTTGAGGAATGTTTCTAAAAAAGGGAGGATTGTTTCCCTACTGCCTCTTCTCTTTCTTAAACTTCTTTTGGTCATCCCAAGCCTTCCAAAAAGTAGGCTTTTCTCTTTGTTGCTCATATAGGCATTTCTCTCTTCTTATCGTTTCTTCCATAGTATTAGGGTCATGATATTGAATCTTGTCTCCAATGGAAGGTAGTAGTCCACTCATATACCTTTGAATCTTGACAGTCTCATCCTTGATGAACGGAACATACTTCAGTAATTCCAAAAACCTTCATTCATATTCATCAATGGTCATGCTGCCCAGCTTGAGTTCAAAGATCTCTTTCATCTTTCTATCATAATATCTTTTAGTCAAGTATTTATTCTCGAAATACCTCTTGAATTCTCTCCAAGTGATATCTTTCTCTCTAATGTGTTGCACCTACACAAGTTGATCCCACCACATGGATTCTTTTCCTTTCAATTGATACATCACAATTCTTCCTTCTGCATGAGAGGAATAATTCTGCAGTTGGAAATATTTCCTCATGACAAGAAACCATGTCTCGACATATTCCTCCTTCTTGTGTTCTCCATCAAACATAGGAGTCTTAATCTTGTTCATTTCTCTTTTTAGTTCATCCACTCAAAATATCCTGTGATTTATGGTTGGAGATGGGCTTGAACTACTGTGTGCCCTCCTCTTAGAGAGACCTTGGGAGTGATGATGGTGTCTACCAACACTCCTTGATCTTCTTCCTTCAGAAGTCTGGTGACTCCCTGTTTTTCTCGAGTCTCTCTCCTTTCCCAACTTCTTTTCTATTCTCTCCAGACTCTTCATCAATTTCAAGTTGAATTCTCCTTGTTGTTCCTTAGCTTTCATGAGCTTTCTGCTATATTCTCGATGAGTTTGGGCATCTTTATGCAATCGTTCAATGATTTTCATCATATGCCCTTCCTTATCTATATCTTCTCCATGCCCATTGGATTTTGACCCTTCAAATCCCAAATGAACATCCATCCCTTTAGCTTCATTCTCTGAAATGGAAGAATTATGTGTCTCTTCCATTTCTTTTGCACTCAGTGGAAATTCTATTCGTTTCTGGCACTCGTTAAACTTCTGCAAACACAATGTACAGACAACCAGATATTGTCAGTCCATTATTCCTTAAAAAATCCCACAACATTCATAAACAAATCTGACTCAAGATAACATTCAGTTTTCATTCTCTATGATTCTCGTTCAAGCAAGAATCCCCACAGATTTCTTCTTTCAGAGCTCTGCTCTACTAATTTTTCGGGCACTAGCCCCTTTCTCTCAGTTCCCCAACCCACGTGACCATGGGTCGTGACCAAGAGCTAGATAAATAAGCGCGCACTTAGGCCTTCGACCTTTGGCTTCGAAAGATTTCCAAGCATAACACAACAATCACTTAGAGTTTCGAGTTACCAAACTCGCTCAGTAGGGTGGATCAACAGTCCACATCTACCCATCATCCTACGATTGACACTCTCTATGGAACCTCAGGCATCTGAGTTCAAGGACTTCGGGACTTCGAAATATTTCACATCCACACACCCTGAACCATTAATCTCTGAACACTTCCACATCACCTCAAGTGACGTTATTACGTTACATCACTTAATGTTTTCCCAATTGTGGGGGAATGCAAAGGTTGTTTGGAGTAACCCTCCTTTCATCCCGCAATTCTCCTGATGCTAACACGTAACCCCTCAGTGAAACCGTAGTTTGGACTTCAGGACCTCCTTGGAGAATTAGCTTCCATGTAACTTGGGTCCCGCAATGTCTCCTATTTGTTGATCTTGATGTATCGTGACTAACGCCACTATGGGTCCTCCAACCTTTAACTATGTTACATAACCTCAGGCCCCACTAACCCTGCTCACAAAGGATGCTACATGGCGGAATACTAGCATCTGATATGTGGCCCATTCAAATGGGTGACACTCATCACATTCCAAATTCCATCTCAATCTTCCACGGGTTCTAAATCCACTGACACGTGGCACACATACTATGTGTCCAGATCACCTCCAGGTGATGTCATCATGACTCACCACTTCGACTCTTTGAGCTTCAGGAGTTTCAACTCCTCTACGCTCGCTTTTGTCCAGAGTGCTTTCTCCCAGAGTTCACGATCTACCAACGCATGTCCTCCTTCACGATCAACAGCTATGAGTGACTTTGACACTTTGGCCTTCGGGAATTTCAACTCACAACAATTGCCTCCTCATGAAGTACTTTCACCCGAAGTACACAATCTCTTGACGTGTGTCCTTCGCAACGGACAATTGCGATCTACTTCGAGACTTCGGGAGTTTGTCACACTCCACACTAGAAATCCTCTGAAGTGATTTTCCTTTTCCTTCCTGGACACAGATCTAACGGTCAGGCTCTTCTCCTACAATCTACAGTGTAGATCTCCTTCGAAATTTTATGCCTCAATGCATTCCACTTCTCTCGACTCCGAACTCCGAAAGGCTTCCAGGATAACCCTCCTAACCTTTTCTGGATCTAACAGTCGTAAAGGACTTTCCTTTTTCCCAAATAGATCCTATGGCTCCAACACCCCAAGTGTTGAGCGCTCTCTCTCTGTGGTCAAATACCACACTGGCTGTGGTTTTATTCTACCGCTACTCCTCCTGAGCTTCGTAACACAGCCAAGTAACTCCTTGGCACTCAGAAACATTCTAAGGTTCAAAATTGGTTCCTCCGAACACCATTTCCACTCGAAACCTTGGCTCCAAAGACCACTTATCTGGCCCATCTAGGCTCAAGATTGAAACCATGGGCTTTGATACCATATTGTAACATCCTCAGCCATCAACCCCACTACCGGGAAATGCTACTACGTGGAACATTCACATACATACATACATACATACATACATACATACATACATACATACATACATATATATATATATATATATATATATATAACATGCATATTAAATCAAATTAATGAATTTAACATAGATTTACTTCCATCATAAAAAATTAAATAGAATTAACAATAAATATCATTGCAACGGAATACATGATAATATTACAAGCATCACAGACATGCATTTTAACTGAAATTAAACACATAATGATACTTATCTTTGAAACTGTAGTAACTCCACCAACTACGTCCAGACCTTCCAAGAACCTCCCAGCCTTAGACCACGCTGCTCATCATGCTCATCAGTGGGTCACCCCCGAGCTGGGACTAAGCTCCACCCCAGGCAAGGGAATCCTATAGTAGGCTAAGGTTATAGGAAAATTGCACAGAGCAACCAGAAGGATTCTCTCTAGGAGCCTTCTTACGACCACTACTCACAAACTCTCATTCCCCACATGCATGTTCCACCCGAGAGTATACACCTTCACAAGCATATTCCATCGGTGCTTCACCTCCCTCTTTGGGTCTCGGCAATAGGTCGGATCAGGAATTCTCAGAGATCTGTAGCTGGTGCTGGACTCTGTCTGGGATAAAACCACTTCCCAGGAGACTCTCTCACCTAGAGAGAGCTTCTCACAGGCCTAAAAACCTTCCTCTTCAACAACAAGCCTGAAAACCTACTTCAACCAATTTTAGCCCAATTCCCGCAAGGTGAGGATAACAACAACATAATTCCACTCAGGAAAAATAGAAGGAAGAAACCCAAGTAAAGTTTGGGTACAGACTCGGCTCTGCAAAGGTGGATAGGATGGGCTCACAGGATACATAGGTGACACGGCTCAATCCACGAGTTTTCCACTGTTTTCAGGGTTCATGACAAAGAATCCATGCAGAGGTCGAAAACAGACTCAACGATTCAGATAGAGGATGCATCGGCTTCTCAGGAAAACATCATAGGTTGGACTCATGGTTTTGGGTTTTAGAGCTACATGAGGTATGCAGAGATCAGATGCAGAGGCTACATGATTCAGAAAGCGGACGTAAGAATGGAGGACGAACCCCCATCATGGCTAAATTCTTGGGTTAAATTGCATGTGCCTGGGCTGACACATGTCGCCCATGAAGCTTCATGCACTCCATCAAGTATGTGTTCCCTTTTTCCAGGAACTTAGGATAAAAATATACCTTTCACAACACTTTGGAATAATAATAAATTATTATTCTCAAGGACTTAAGCCCCTAAGCTTAGCCCCTCTTTACAACCTTTCAACCCCTTTTCCCTTACCCACCTTGTGGAAGCTTAGTCCCCCATCACTCTTTCTTTGTGGTCGGTCTTCATGCAACGATGTTTAATCTTTATTAATGTTCTATATAATTACATATACAAAAACAGGCTCCTGGCCTATAACACTTAGGCTCTCCGGCCTAATAAACACATAATCCCACCAGCTTATCAATACTCGGCTCACCAGCCTACAAAACATGATTACAATTCATAATATAACTGGGGCACGTCCTTGTGGTATTACAAGGACCTCACTTCATTTTATTTTTGATAGCGGAAGCCATAAGAGCCTCATCTCAGTAGAGGTCTTCAAGCAGTTGGATTTACCAACAACACCACACCCCAACCATACAACATCGGATGGCTCTGCCAGGTATGAGATCTTCATGTCAGCCAAGAGTGTCTCCTATCATATGGCATCAATCCCTTCAAGGATGACATACTGTGTGATGTTTCCCCACTGGAATTTTGTGATGTTCTATTAGGCTAGCCATATATGTGGAGGCGTCATGTTGTTTATGAGTCTCGACCCTGTAGCGTCCTTGTTACTCTGGCAGGTCATCCCTACAGGATACCAGATGTAATTCCAACTAATGTCTCAACAAAATAGTTCCGCAAAATAATCTCTCATAATGAAAATTTTATCCTATTCACAACTTGGTCAGAAGAGAAGGACACTGCAACCACTGCAGCCTCAACCCAATACCTTCTATCCAAGAGAAGCAGATTAACGAGATTGTAGAAGAGAGCCAAGTTATTCCTATTGCACCTACGGGGGTTCCTCCACACTACCCAGTCCAATTAGGTTATAATACATCCCTTCATGTTCTTCATGTTACATCTTCACCAACAAATTCCTCCGACACTCAGATAGATCATGCAAACAGATTGGTTCATAACAACCTTTCACAAGCTAAGCAAGGCAACTTCTTCAGCAAGGAAAGAAACTCACCAAGGTTCAGATTCAACAAAAGCTTCCATGGGGACTTGGTCAAAAGGATACCATTTCTTCCTAATGGGGGAGGATTGATCTAGGATAAAATCGGTGGCCACCCACCTATTCCACTGACTCAAAACAGGGGTTTCCACTTTGGCAGTTTTTTTACATCTTTTCGGGTCCTAAACTTTTGGGGCCGTTTTGAGGCCCTAAAATGCATTTTATGGGCCCTCCATAGTCACACTATAGGCTTTATCCAATGTGTGATATACAAATGTGTTTTCCTTGGTTATACCTTTCAAACGATCTATCGTGCGCCCCAAATGGAGATCATATGAAAAATTTACACCCTTGTTAAGTTGACGTACCAACTACCCCAATTGGGGCCTGCAAACCTTTTGGAATTTCATCTTCCACAGTTAGGGTTTTGGATTTTCTTTATGATAAAAAGGCCTATAGAGCCTTAATGTAAACATCATCATCTTCTTGCAAATGAGAGTATCCATCACATCTCTTCTCAAAGATAATATGCCAACATTCTAGTGAATCATTCACTCTATAATTTTACAGTTTCTGTACATTCTCTCATTAATAAAAATTGTGCATTATTGTATCTTTGTGTTTATTGCAATATTTCTGTGTATCCCACAATATCTCTATATATTTCATTGTTATATATATATCAATTCATTTCATTCTCAAAATAATCTGGATCAAAGTGATATTGCATGGACTTGTGTGAAGAGTAGAAACTGAGCTGTGAAGTTTTCAGAGTAGCATGGCCCAGTAGTATACTAGGTACATTACAGTTTAGTATCAGAGCATGTGTAAGGTGGTAACGAGACTCAGTGGGAGATTGTGTATGTTAAATTTTGGTAGGAAATCTATTGGTTCAACAATGGACTTTTATGGGCCCGAGATTAGTGTGAATAGATGTGTGTGCTAAGAATTGGTGCCATGCAATACAGAGTTTAGTTTGCGCAAAAGACCATTGGTGTGTGGGATAGATTTGTGATGTGCACAAAGACAATGATGTGCATGTGTGTGCACTAGAGTATGGGATGTTAAAATTGTTCAAGAAATCCAAGTAGAAGGATTATGACAAAATGATGTAAAGTTTTCATGTAATTGTTGCATGAAACCATCTAACAAATATTAATTTCCTGCACAATTTGTAGAATTTTCAGTGATTAGAGCAGAACAGAGTCAGTGAAGAATATTAAAAGTATGGAATATGCGCAGAGGACTTATATTCCTAATGATTAATTTGGGAATCTGTATTTCGGTTTGGGTGTTGATGGTACAAAATCCAAGGGGGGGTGCATGAACTTGGTAGAAACTGCAAAAGTATTACAGAAAGATGTCCCGAGCTATAAGGCTAATAATGAAAGTCTTATGAAATCCAAGGTGTAGGAAGATGACTTCAATGTCAAATTGATGAAAATTCTAGACATAATAGAAAATAATATGGATAAGGAGACAAAGTCAAGTAGATCAATAGATTGTAGGTTTCATGATGAGAAAATAAGAGAAGAAATAAGTGTCAGTAAGAATTCTTTCAGGAAAGGGCGTAGTAGCTCAAGTCCATCTCCTATCAAAAATCATAAGAGAAGGACTAGGGTGGATGACCTATAGGGGGGAATGAATAATATTAAGCCTCCTACCTTTGATGGTGAGAACAAGAAGGAAAAATATGTAGAGACCAGGTTGTTAGGTATGAGAAAGTACTTCCAACTGCATAACTATTCTTCACAGGAAGAAAGGAGAATTGTTATTTATTAGTTAAAGGTAATGGCATCAATGTGGTGGGATCAGTATGTGAAAATGAAACACATTGATGAGAATAAAGTTACTTGGAGACATTTCAAGAGGTATTTCCAAAATAAATACTTAACCAAGCGGTACTATGAGAGGAAAATGAAGGAGTTATTCAAACACAAGCTTGGGAACATAACGACTGATGAGTACAAAAGATGATTTTTAGAATTTTTGAATTATGTGCCTTTTATCAAGGATGAACAAGTGAAGATTCAAATATTTGAGTGGATTTCCCTCATTTATTAGTGACAACATACAATATGATGACCCTAAAACATTGAAAGATACCATACAATGCGCTAAGTGTCTTTATGATCAGCAAAGGGGAAGATCGACTCTCCAAAAGGATTGGGAAGACAAGGTGAAAAGTAAGGTGGAATATATGAAGAAGGGAGTTAAACCACCATTTTTCAGAAATACTGCACAAGGACAAACAACTATTTAGGAGCCCAGAATCTCGGAAATGGTGGGACAAAATTCATGGCAACAACCTATGTAGTGTTGGGGTTGTGGAGGAAATCATATGTGTAGATATTGTCCTCAAAGAGGTGATAAAGTGAGGATTGGGAATAATGTACAACAAGATACGATAGTGGAGGACATGCATAGAAATGTGTCAAGGATTTACGCCACATTGGATAACAAGCAAGCTGAGTTCCAGTCGCACATGATCAAGGTGGAAGGTAAAATTAATGACCAACCCATTTCTATTTTAATAGACTCATGAGCTAATCATAGTTATCTAGATCCTAAAATGGTGGAAAGACTCAATTTGTCAAGAAGCAAGCTTGGAAAACCTTGGTTGGTGTAGTTAGCTACAGGAGAAAAAAGGAAAATCAATGAGATTGTTAAGGCATGTCCATTGGAGATGACTGGACTGCGCACAAAAGATTATTTTAATATTATACCTTTGGGCTCATATGATTTCCTCATTGGTACGGATTGGTTGGATGAGAATCATGATGTCCTGGATTGTTACAATAAGGAATTCACTTTTCTGTATGAGAAAGGAAGCTTGAGATCAGTTCAAGGAATTCCAAGTTGAGACTATTAGAGAAATTGCAACATTATAGTTAAAGAAAAGTTATAGGAAAGGGTGTCAAGTATTCACAACTCACATGGAAGAGGCACCTAAGGATAAAGCGCCAAGTGTGGAAGACTACACAGTACTGAAAGAGTATGAGGATGTCTTTAAAGATATACCAGGATTTCCTCCAAAAAGAGATATTGACTTATGTATTAATATGACACTGGGAGAAACACCTGTATCCAAGACTCCTTACAGGATGAGTACACCAGAATTGGAGTTGCAGATGCAAATTGAAGAGATTCTAAAGAAGGGGTATATAATCCCAAGTGTGTCACCTTTGGGTGCACCAGTTCTATTCGTGAAGAAGAAGAATGGCACACTGAGACTTTGTATTGACTTTAGGCATTTGAACAAAATAACAATAAAGAACAAGTATCATTTTCCAAGGATAGATGACATGTTTGGTCAACTGAGAGGTGCAAGTACATTTTTGAAGATATATCTCATATCTGGATATCACCAAGTGAGAATAAAAGAGGAGGACATTAGAAAGACTTCCTTCATAACAAGTTATGGTCATTACGAGTTTACAATGGTGCCATTTGGGTTGTCAAATGCACCAATTGTTTCATGTGTTTGATGAATGGAGTTTTCAGAGAGTATTTAAATAAGTATGTCATTTTATTTTTGGATGACATTATTATTTAATCAAAGTTTGAAGAAGAACATGAGAAACACTTGAGGATGGTGTTGCTGGTGTTGAGGGAGCATCAAATTTACGCAAAGATTAGAAAATGTTCATTTTATCAGTGACAGATTCATTATTTGGGTCATATTATTTTACAAGAAGGAATATTTGTGGACCCAGTGAAGATAAAATCCATTGAATCATGGCCAACACCAAGAAATGTTGCAGAAGTGAGATCCTTTATGGGACTAGTAGGGTACTACAAAAGGTTTTTTGAAGGATTTTCATAGATTGTGCATCCAATCACATCCCTACGGAAGAAAGATGCACGATTTGAATGGACTCCAAATTGTACAAGGAGTTTTCATCACTTGAAGATTTTGTTAACAAGTGCGTCGATTTTGAGGATTTATTATCCATATGCAAAATTTGGTGTGTACATAGATGCATGCAAGGAAGGACTTGATGGAGTCCTAATTCAGAATGGATATGTGGTATGCTACGAATCAAGGAAGTTGAAAGAGTATGAAAATATCTATGCTACGTGTGACTTGGAATTGGTAGGCATAGTGCATGCTTTGAATATGTGGTGGCATTATATCATGGGTAACAGATTTGAGCTGAGAATAGATCATTGTGCTCTGAATTATTTGTTTGGACAACCAATTTTGAATGCCAAACAAAGCAGGTGGTTAGAGTTCCTTAGTGAATATGACTTCAACATAAATCATATCATAGGAAAAGAGAACAAGGTGGTTGAAACACTCAACAAGAGGATGCATGAGATGTATGCTACAACCATTAGCATGTACTAGACCGATTTGCGCAATAGAATTTTGGAAGTTTCCAAATCATATATGTGCTATATGGATATAAGTGTGACCTTACAACAAGGTATGTCGTAGCCAAATTTTGAACGTTATGAGCTAAGAGAGGATGGGATCCTCATGTATAGATGTAGAGTCAATATGCCATATGAACAAGAGTTGAAGAACCTGATTTTGTCAAAGATGCATAAGGTTCCTTATGTTGGACATATAGGATACCAAATGACAATTGTTGCAATCAAGAAGTAATACTTTTGGCCAGGTATGAAAAAGGAAGTT